>PVJH01012332.1:0-64895 GCA_004026705.1 Nesogale talazaci
CATCCCTCCACCCTCCTGGTATTACCACTCCTATTACTAGTCTTGATGGATCATCTATCCTAAGTTTCCCATGTTTCCAACTTCACTGTACATCTCCTGGTCTAGCTGGATTTATGTGGTAGAATTGGGGTCATGATAGTGGGTGGGAGGCAGCATGGGAACTAGAGGAAGGTTGCATATTTCATAGCTCCTACCCTGTGTCTTAACTGACTCATCTCCTCCTTGTAACCCCTCTGTAGAAGGATGTCACCTCACCTATTGATGGGCTTTGGGTCCCCAATCTGTACTACCCCTCATTAACAATAATATAATTTTAGCTCATTGATGCTTGACACCAGATCCCTTCACCACCTCGTGATCACACAGGCTGGTGTGCTTCTTCCATGTGGGCTTTATTTCTTCTGAGCTGAATGGCCGCTTGTTTAGTCAAGCCTTTAAGTCCCCAGATGCTTTATCTTTTGGTAGCAAAGAAACCTGTCTAATACAATCTTGTAGGACAAGGATTGCATCATAATAATTTTCCCTAATGTTTGTCACATTTGTCATTTGAAACTTATTTTACAGTAAAAATGATACTAAAATTTCATTCTTAGAAGTCTGAGAACTCGCATCAATTCCAGACAATTGTACAGATCTTGTTTTAACCTGGCAGGCAGATACCGAGTAGATTCAGATGTTGATCTGTCACTGTGAAACTGCTGTTGTGAGCTTCCCCTGGCTGTAGGCAGGTCCCCGCAGGTGTTTGCCTGCAAGTAGGTCACCAAAAGTCAGAGAAAAATCAGGACAGTTCCTCCAGCTATACAAATGAACCTGATCAAACAGCATCGGCAGAGATATTTATCAGAAAAGCAACACCCCATGAGCAGCATTAGCACCGCTCCTGGAGCTGGAAGAAAAACCCAGTAGCAGATTCAGAAATGGACAAAAATCTCATCTACAAGCCACCCAGGAGAAGATTTTGGTTCCATGTCAGACCGTGCCCTTGTGGGAGGATAAGGAAACCTTCAAAATACATAGAGGATGAAGTTTTGGGGGTGATGGGGTGCTGTAACTGGTTGGCTTTAAAACCATGCGTCCAGTGTCTTTGTTTCCGAGTGTTGCTGAAGACAAGTAGGCAGCCTTAAAGAACAGATATGTATATATTTTTTGACAATTCCTGACATCAAAGGTTGAAATCAGGATCTCTCCTGTGGATTCTTTCCTTGTTCATTCGCTTAAGTATTCCTCTGCTCCTGGGCTTGACAGAAGATCTGCCATCTCTCCTCCCATGTTTATACTTAATGCTGTGACTCACACCCTGCTTTTAATATCACTCATAAGTGATTAGATTGTGGCAGATCAGGCACTGAAATAGACTCATCAACCTAATAGTAAAACCATATTTTGAAACAGCATGATATCCATGGCCCCTATGTACAACAGAACAAAACACAACCTGCTATTCTGTCATCCACACAACTGTTCTTCTGCTTGAGCCCACTGTGGCAGCCTTGTGTCTGTCTGCTTTGTTGAGGTTCATCCTTCTGTTTGCTGTACAATGTCCTTCTCCAAGAACCTGTCATCTCTGGACAACACATCCAAAGAATGCCAGATAAAGTGCCACTATTCTTGCCTGTAAGGAATATTCTGACTGAACTTCTTCCAAGACAGATTTGTTGAGTCTGTTGGTAGTCCATGGAACTCTCTATGTTCTTTTTCAGGACCAAAATTTAAACTCATAGACTTTTCTTTAGTCTTCCTTATTCAATGTATTCCATAGGTAAAATGACTAAGATTTCAACATCTATCAGGTAAGATATTGTTCCATCCATATCCTATAGTTAGTAAGACCTATAGTGACTGCCAGCAAAATAATTTCTCCTCCGAGGTGAGTCAACACAGAGGTGTGCTGTGTAGAGAAGCAGAAAAGGGAAGGGGCTTCCTGAGGGGGTCAGAGACCACAATGGTCCAGCGAACAACTGTTCAGGGGAATGATGCTGGCCCAGAAAACATTTCATGCCATAGTGCGTGGGATAACCATGAGTTGAAAGCTGACTAAATGGCAGGCAAAACAACAACAATAATCACAGAACCAATAAGTTTCGTGAAATCATGGTGATATTATCAGATAGCAGTCCAGAAAAAGTCATGAAGAATATGGCAGTATTTGTAGGATCCGACCCAGCATTTACTCTGTAAGTGTGCGTTTTGTTGGTTTTAGTTTAAGACAGACCTCTGTAAGGTATTAAAGGCAAGCATGTTACTTTAAGGACTAAGGTGTTCCTGCACCAAGCTAGGATTCTTTTTTTGGGGGGTGGGGGGTTGGCTAGGGAATTTTCAATTTGTATCTTTAGTCACCTCATATGCATGCAGAAATATATATAATGAGTAAGGAAGTCAGAAGAATCATTGATCCACATGAATTACGGTGCTGGCAAAGAATATTGAAAGTGCCGAAGATTGCCAAAGAACAAGTATCTAGCTTGGAAGAAGTACAACCAGGTCGACTCCCAGGTGAGAAAGTTCCTGGAGAAGGACAGCATGCTTGGTAAAATAGAAGGGTAGTGACAAAGAGGAAGCCCCTTACCAAATAGAGTGAGCAATGGCGACAATAATGATCTCCAACATAAGAACCATTAGGAGAGTGGCACAGGATGGGGCTTGTATCATTTCTTCTTAGCAAGAAGATTCAAAAGTCTCTATAAACTGGAACCAAAAAAATGGGTGTTGGTACATCAAGATCTTTTAAGATCCCTGGTGGTGTAGTGGGTACACGGTGGGCTGCTAATTGTAAAGTCAGCCATTCAAAGGCACGAGGTGGTCTGAGGGAGAAATACTTTCCACTCCTGGGGAGAGTTAATCTAGAAAAACCACAGAGGCAGTTCTACCCAGGTTATTGGGTTTACTAGGAGTCAGAATTTATTTGATGGCAGTGAGTATGGTTTGGTTTTTGTAGACCTTCTGGGGAAGTTCTGCTTTGTCCTGTCAGGTTTCTATGAGTCCCAAATGAACTTGATGACAGCAGGATTTTTGGAACTCACAAAAGGAGGCAAGGCGTTCTAGTTAGGAGCTGAATAACACTTCAGTGGTCTACGTGTGAGACAGTTGAACATTCACTTCATCAAATATTTCCAAGTCTCAGTCTTCCTCACTTATTTATCCCTTATGATTAGATCAAAAACAAAAAAAACTTTACTGTTTTTGCATCAATTCACAGTCTGTGACTCATATATGACTCATATGCACATAGACATACACATACACATAGACAATCACATGAGCCCTGATGCTGGAATGGGTTACTAAATGGGCTACTAGCCTGCAGGTCAGCAGTTCGAAAGATGAGGCTTAAAGAGTTGTAGTCTCAGAAAATCACAAAGGCAGTTCAACTCTGTCTGACAGGGTCGCTATGAGTTATAATCGACCCATTGGCAGAGTTTGAGTTTATGGTGAGAGTGGGTCATGTGCCTAGTTCCAGCAAGTAGTTGTCCCTCCTGGGCGTCTGTATTTCATAGACTGTGCAGGCCATCCTCTGAAGAATGTTCTTTCTTTTTTGCACAGCACCCGACAACTGTCAGGATCGTGGCAGCTCCATCTGACTAGATCTCTGGAAGATGATGATAATCACAGGCTAGCAGCTGACTCTGGATGACTCAGGAGGAGATAGAAATAAATGGCTGTTGTTTGAAGCACAGAAATTGGACTGTGGTTTACCACAAAAAATAATGCAGCTCATCATCAGTGACACCTGAAATGGTACGAAAAGTGAGGTACTGCCAAAATATCCACTGTGTGCCCTGGGCTTAGAGGACAACTGACACACAGGGAGGATACATATATGGGGGGCTGTAGTGGTGTTTATCTGTCTTATAGAATGGTCAAATATTTGATAAACCCCTCTCTTGTGATAACAGTGTATTTTATTCCTAACAGATTTGTGATTTCTTGTTGTGAGATAAGAGATTGGATGAAAGTAGCTTAGCAACACATGCTGGTTACTCTTAACTGCATTAGACTTGATAGTACATGAAATATTTTTGGTTCAGAAGAGAAAGTAAAAAGAGAGAGAGAGAGAGAAAGTCCTGAAAGTAGGGCACTTTTAGAGTTGACTTGTATCGTTTCTTCTTAGCAAGAGCATGACCATTAAACATTTTATTGAAATTATTAAATAGATTAGGATATCCCAAGCAAAGGTTATGCATTTTGCTGGAGAAAGTGTCTGGAGAATAACATTTAAGGTGTGACTTTTTTACTAATGGAAGATAGGCTGGATGAAATGGAAATAGACTCAAATAGACTGGCTTGGCAGCAAAATAGAATGGGGAAAAAAGGAAATCTCAAAGAGCATCTAGACAATCACAGTGAGCTGGTAATTAGCAAACACAGCTGAGATTAGAATCAACTAGATAACAAACACATTATACTTTTAAGATAAGTGCACTTCCCAAGAAAGCAGGAGCTTGTCTCAGAACATGGTTCTCAACCTTCCTAATAATGCTGCCTTTAATAGAGTTCCTCATGTTGTCGTGACCCCCAACAAGAAAATTATTTTTGTTGCTATTTCATAACTGTAATTTTTCTACTGTTATGAATCGTCATGTAAATATGGATATACAGGATGTATATTTTCATTGTTACAAATTGAAAAGAATTAAAGCATAGTGATTAATCACAAAAATATGTAGTTATATGTTGTGAAGTATTTATTTCTAATTACAAATAAAAAAAATTGTCTTGAAGCATGGTGTAGCATGGGTAACAGTCTTCATGGTGGGTACTTATATGTGGGCATAGCTGCATGAGGAACAGTGTCTCAGATCCTAAGAAGGATCTGTGAAAATGAACTGAGATTCCACAAACAAGCCATGTAACACTTGTCATATCTTTGTTCCCAAGAAGTCTTTGCTTCAGTAAACACACACTCTAATAAGGAAAGTGTTGCTTTAAAACATTCCCATTTTTAAACTCCCTTTGAAAATTGTTTCCAAAACCTATCTAATAAACTATAGCATATCAAGGGTTCATGAGGGAGGGAGTTTGGGAAAGGGAGGAGAAAAAAAAAGAGAAGCTGCTACAAAGGTTCAAGTAAAAAGAAAATGGGCTTGACCCAATGGATGGATGTATGGACTGTGATAAAAGATGTAAGAGCCCCTAATAAAAGTATTTAATAAAAATAAGAAAAGATAATCTCAAAAATGTCCAGTTTTATTGTGTGCGAAAGCATTACATCATAGCTGCAGTTCACTTACCTTCACTCATTCGGTGTTACTGGACATTAGCCTGGTTCTGCATATTAAACCTATTCTTAGGAAAGCAATATTGACTATCTCAAAAGTCCATGGAAGAACAATGAATGGATTTTAGATATAGAGCATTATGAATAGTGAGTACCTGAAATTATAACAGACTTAGTGTGGGTTAAAATGACCTTTCCTGGCTGTGCCCCGGGACTGTGGCCCACTGGGATGGAGGTTCAATTCCCGCAACAGTTCCACAAGAGCAAAGGAGGGTCTCCTACTCCCACCACCAGAGGGCAGTGATGCCTAAAATACAAAAAGAAAAAGGTCTTTCCTCCTGAAGATGCTATTTTGAGAGAGGAAGTGTTGTTAGATATTTATTTAAAAGTATCATTCTAATGTGCTCATGATAACCACTACTGCTGCATTACTTCTCTTGAATAGAAGAAATGTTCTAATTCTCCTTCATATTGTAATAGTGGTGCTGACACCGTCTGGTCCTCTGATGAGCCTGGAAGCAAATCACTTTCTTCTGCTTCCATTCTGTCAGTCACGAACTCAGACAGCCAGCATCATTCACTATTACCATCTGCAAGATGGCATGACCAGCCAGCTACACCAATGGAAACGCTTCAGAAACTCAAAGGCAAGGTTGATTTAGTGCCATCATGGAGCGAATGATTGGCATTCTTTATCACAGACAAAGCTCTGTCATAACCCACAAAGCATAAAAAGTCATTCACTTCTTCAGCCCACCACTCTAAAGACGGCCGACTGTTCCATCTCAGAATGCATGCATGCCTGTATCAACAACTCTTGGATCATTCTGAAAGCCATGGGTGTTAGAGCAGATATCAAGAAGCTCTGCACCTTTGGACTTCTGCAAAGCAGAAGTTGTATTTCTATCTGTTATCTCAAGATGGATTGTTTTGACTAGTTGAGCTAATTCAGCTAATGATGTGTTTTCTAGATCACTATTTGCATACCCCAATTTGCAAGCAGAGGAAAGAGTGGAGTTTCAACAAACGGTTCGTTTGATCTGTTTTCTTGCCAAAGTATTGCTGTACTGGCTTCAGAGCCTTTATTTTTGTTTTGTCTTAAGCTCCAGTCCTTAAATAATGATACAGTGTGAGAGACAGTAACTGGCACAGTCTGAGCAATGACATAGTATTCTCAGCCAAAATAAATTCAGACAAAGAAATTAGAGTCTGCCTGCTTGAAGTGCCCAGTGTTGCACAAAGCTAGTGGTGTGTACAGAGAGTAGACTCCAAAGCCAATGGATTCCTCAGCTGACTCAACATCACAAAATTACCAAGAACCAACAGGAGAATTTAATGAATGCAAAAAACACATGTCTCACATTACAAGATATTCTAAGGATGGCAGACCCAAGAAGATCAAAGAAGACTCTTTAGGAATAAAATTCAGCTTAATGTGAAAGTTGGCACACAGAATTCGTGTTTAAGTTGATGAATGAGATGATTATGCTTGAAGCAACTCTATTACCTGTTTATTTTTAATTCATTTCCAGTGGACAGAAGTATACTTAGAGATTTTCAGATGTTTCCTTTCCTGAGACTAAATAATAACTGGGCTTTATTCCATGTATAGCTGAGCTAGAAATATGACACTAAAATAGGGGTACATATACTAGAACAGTGGTTTCCAAATGCCACTTAGTCGTGGAATTTCCAATCGTTTGGGACTAAACACAAAAAATAAGAACAACATAGTATATACAAGCTTCAAGTTGCAAAGCAGCCAGGCTTGGGAAGAATTAGTCTTCATTCTGAGATTATATGTTTCTGTAGATCAGGAGGAAGAAAGTGTAAGTGGTTGCAATTACAAATAGGATCATAATCATTTTTATTTTATTCATTTTTAAAACCTTTTTTCCGTTGTGAATTAGGTAAGGGTTTTACATTTCAGATCATCAGCTTTGTATTCGATTGTCAAAACTGCGTATCAACACCCCCACCCAAATAGCTTACTCTCCATTTCCTCCTTTGATTTCTCCCTGCAATAGATTATGGCAGGACACTCTACCATCTGACCCATCGGTTCTCAATCTTGGGTTGGGGGGCGGTGGGCAAACAACCCTTTCACAAGGATCACCCAATTCATAACAGTAGCAGAATGATAGCTAGGAAGTAGCAGCAAAAATAGGATCATGGTTGGGGGTCACCACAGCAAGAGGAGCGGTATGAAAGGGCCGTGGTTTTAGGAAGGTTGAGAACCCCTACTGCAAACTATTGCTTGATCTTTTGTCCAGCCTCCATAAAACTTTTTTTTTTTTAATTACCAGTTCAGGGACTTTTAAAAGTTTAATCTCATCATAGCAAAAGGAAATTAAACTGTGGTGCAAGAGTTTGGTTTTTTGTTGTTGTTGTTGATAAGTGCTGTCCAGTTGGTTGTGACTCATCACAGACTTAGGTACAACACAATGAAACACCGCTCGGTCCTAAACCATCCTCACACATGTTCTTATGTCTAAGTCCATGGTTGCAGGCACTACATCAATCCATCTTGTCAGGGTCCTTCCTCTTTTTCATCCCCTTCTACTTTACCAAGTGTGATATTCTTCTATAGGGACCACTTTTTCCAAACAACACATCCAAAGTATGAGAGATGAAGTCTTGCCATCTGTTTAGGATTTGGGGAAAGTGGAGAAAGACGCTGGCTGAGAGAGAGTGATGCAAAGAGAAACACAGGGCCATCTTTCTCTCTAGGAGAAAGATGTTCTTCTGAGAAGAAGAGATGCTAAGACCTCCGTAGACTTGTGAACTGAACTCTTCTCCACAGATGATTTGCTCTTGCTCCTGGGTAGACCATTCTTCTTCTCAAGACATAAGTACTGAAGACTAGTGGCATAGAGCTGAGGGAGGTGCAAGGAGGCTATAGCAATAGAGAAAATTCTCATACATAGCTTCACACAGATGAAGAGGTTGAGCAAAGAAGACATATTCTTCTTCATTTCAATCACCAACATTTATTTCGCAACTCAGCCAGATAGAGCTGACAGGTGGAGTGGCCTTCAAAATCCACTGCTATCATGTTGATTCTGCCTCACAGTGACCTGAGAGGCAGCACAGAACTAACCCTCTGGGTTTCCAAGACTGGAGCTGTTTGTGGGAGGAGAAAGCCTCTTTGTTCTTCTGCAGAACAGCTGGTGGGTTCAAAACATTGGCTTTGCAGTTAATAGGCCAGCTCATAAGCCACTATATTACACAATGTGAAAATGGATCCAAGGATCCCTGGGACCCAACCAACTTGAATTATTCTGTATTCTACAAATCACTGCTCTCAGCTTGAGCAGGAGAGTACGTAATCTTGCAAGATGAAGCAACAAGTTCTAGAGCAGTGGTTCTCCACCTGTGGGTGGCAACCCCTTTGGGGGGTGGGTCAAAAAACCCTTTCACAGGGGTCTCCCAATTCATGTCAGTAGCAAAATTACAGTTATAAAGTAGCAACAAAAATAATTCTGTGGTTGGGGAGTCACCACCACAGCAGGAACTGTATTAAAAGGCCGCAACATGGCATTAGGAAGGTTGAGAGTCACTACCCTAGAACTTAATCGTGGCTCTGGAAAAGTGGTTCTCAACCTTCTGATGCTGTGACACTTTAATGACTCCCCCAACCATAAGATTATTTTCATTGCTACTCCATAACTGTAATTATTCTACTGTTATGACTGTGAAAGGGTGATTCGACTCTCACAGGGATCATGATGCACAGGTTCAGAACCACTGTTCTAGAGTATAATGGAAGTTCATCAAACTCTATACAACAAATATACCCTGAACCCTAAATGTTCTCATATTGGAGTTTCACTTAGACTGCTGCCCCAGCGACTCTGGAACTACTCAGGGAGGGTGGCAAAATCATATATCTACACTTTGAGGAGAACTTAAGACTTTTGCTGATGACAATTAAGGTTTGCAACTCTCAGTGTGGACTACAATATAGTGTCAAGGGCACCAAAATCCTCACAACTGGATCAGTTAGTGTGTTAGTTCGGGCAGACTAGAGAAACAAATTCATAAGCACACATATGTATTTAAGGGAGCGGTTTATGTACAAGAAGAATGGAACATTGAGAAAGCATCCCAATCCAGTCCAGTCCAAGCCCACAAGTCTGATATTAGCCCATATGCTTGATACCAGTCTAAAAAGTCTTTTTCAGATTCATAGGAGCATGCAATGATGTCAAATGCAGGACAATCACAGACAAGTCGATAAGAAAGTATTCGGATCCAGTGGTGTTGTAAGCATCTCGGCACTGGCAGGAGTGGCTCCTCTCTGTGGCTTCTCCAGCATCTGAGCACTGGCAGAGTCTCTATGTGTCTTTTTCAGAGGTCTGGTTCCATCTGGGTAAGCCCTTGTGGCTTCTTTTCCGGAATGTTTCACAGGGAGAAAGCCAGATGTCTTGTCAGTAGAGTGTCTCCAAGGGACTGAGTGGTGATTCTCTTACCTCCAAGGGGGAAATACAGCCAAATTTCCCAGAATTCTCAGGAGAAAGACATGCCCATGTGGAGGTCTCACTGGCTAGCTCCAGACTGACAGGCTATCTCCACCCATAAAATCTTAATCCTCAAATTGACACCAGATTAGGTGATTGCCACAATTAATAACATCATGATAAAAAGAAAAAGATTGAAGCTGTCAAGGATTTTGTCTTGCTTGAATCCACAGCCCATGCTCATGGAAGCAGCAGTCACGAGATTAAAAGACTCATTGCACGAGATCAATCTTCTATACAAGACTTCTTCAGTGTGTTGAAAAGCAAGATACTACTTTAAGGACTAAAGGGTGCCCGATCTAAGCCATGGTATTTTCAATTGCCTCTAGTGCATGAGGATGACTAAAGAAGAATGGATGCACTTTCATTGTGGTGCTGGAGAAGAATATTGAAAGTAGCATGGACTGCCAGAAGGAAAAACAAATCTGTCTTGGAAGAAGTACAGCCAGAATGCTCCATAGAAGCAAGGAGAGTGATATTTGTCTTACATATTTTGGACAGGTTGTCAAGAGTGACAAGTCCCTGGAGATGAACATCATGCTTAATAAAGTGGAGTGGCAGCGAAAAAGATGGAGACCCTTCAGGAAGTGGCTCAACAAGGGATTCGGGCATAAAAACTATTGTGAGGATGGCACAGGACATGACAGTGTTTTATTATGTTTGCATAGGGTTGCTGTGGGTCTGAACTCACTTGATGGCACCTAACACAACAATCCAATGCTTTTTCCTGCATGAAGCACCAAAGTATAAACATTTGCATCACTGGGGGCGGGGCATTAAGTTTTTGCTTTTGTCTTTGTTTTCTAAAAAGAGGGAAATGGGTCAAATAAGTTTGGGAAGCTATGACAGATTTACTTACATTCTCTGTATGTCCAGATTGCAGTGGATAATAATGAAAAGGGGGAAAAAAATCTAGACAATTAAAAAATCTTAACCAACCTCCCCACTCCACACCCACCCCCCCAAACCCACTTCTTTAAAGTTGCTGCTAACTTATAGCAACCATATATGACAGGGTTGAACTTTTCCTGTAAGTTTCTGAGACTGTAACTCTTTCAGGACTAGGACTAGGAAGTTCTGCCTTTACCTCCCTACCCAGCCCCCACCCCCACCCCCAAATCTCAAGAGAAAGTGAAAGTGAAAACCTTTGATTCACATATCAAAGAAGTCATTCAAACCTTCTAGTTTACAAGAAAGGGTACTGAAACCCTTGTGTCAGCCCAACACACTGACTGGACATAGTAAGAGCCCATTGAATGGATGTAGGAAGCACGCCATATCTGCCTTGCTTGAAGAACCACAGTGGGTACCTAGGCAACTAAGCAAAGATGTCTTCAAGGTATCACAACAGGGAGGAGGTCAGAAATTGTGGATTCTTTGACCCTAAAGGAGGTCAAACCTTCATAAACAGGAAATCTTTTTTCTTGTGGGTCACTAGACTAGAACTCTCTGTTTTCAGCAAAAAGAAGAGTGAAACTTCATTTCGATATTGCATTTCTTTTTATCTATTGGGCACTGTGTTAGTATGGGTAGACTAGAGAAACAAATTGATAGACACATATATGGATATAAGGAAAAGATTTATATATAAGAGAAATGGGATATTGAGAAAAAATCCCAGCCCAGTTCAGTTCAAAGTCATAAGTCAGATGTTAGCCCATATGTTTGATACCAGTCTATAAAGTCTCCTTCCGACTCACGAAGTCACAGGTCAGTGGGTGCAGAGTCCCGGCACTCATGGAGGTCTCCCCATGGCTTCTCGCTTCCAGGGCTCAAGGTCTATCAACAGCATCCAGTGGTGGTAGAAGCAACTCAGCGCTGGCAGAGGTCTCCACGTAGCTTCTCCAGCTTAAGAGGTCTGGTCCCATCAGGGCAAGGTCATGTGGCTTCTCCTCCAGCTCCTCCAGCTCCTGGGATGCTGCCATCTTGTCTTCTCTGAAGTTCATTGTCTCTGAGACTGACTCCCAACACCTGGTGAGATAACTTCTCATTTCCATGAGGGAAATATTGTGAAATTTCCCAGAAGTCTCAGGAGAAAGTCAAGCCCACAGGAGGCCTCATTGGCTACTCAATGGCTATCTCCAGATTAACAGGCTAGACTCCACCCCTATATCTCAATCATGAAATTACATAAGCACATGACCGCCGTAGGCACAATAATTATATAAGAAGAACCCCTCTTTTTTCTTTTCTTTTTTTCCCCCAAGTAGCCACTGGGCCTGAGGGAGGGAAAAAATTAAATGTGTGATTTTTTTTTTACACTTCCATCTCTTTCTGAGCTATCTTAACTGATCAGAACATACATTCCTTCTTCATCTCCCACTTCCCATTCATATCACGCATCATATATACTTGTGTATAAGACAAGTGCTTTCATCCACATCTATTCAGTTTTGTGGTAAAATTTGGTGCCTCAGCTGATACTCGGGTCGGCTTTTTCTCGAATATATAGGTACTATTTTTGTGTGTGGAGCTTTGGAAACTGCTTTCAGGAACAAGGTAGAGCATACATAATTAGAACTTTCTTTCAATTTTGATTTAGACTTGATGGGAATTTAAAAAAATGCATACTTGCCAAGAGGAATGCTTAGCATTTAAATATTTTTCTCATATTATGAAAGGACTATGTGTGTACCAGAAAAATAATCAGATAATACAAGAAGCAGAGAAGAAGAAAGAAGGGTAAGGGTGAAAATCACACACTGAGTGAGTGAAGCATTTCAAAATTAAACTCTTTCTCCTCTCCTGCACCAGAAAATTGCAACTTGTCATGGTTTTATACTATAAGGAAGTGGTGATCCTCGTAGCCATACCACCCTTCCAGCATTAGTGATATCAAATATTTGCCCATTTAAAGCCTGTGCTGTTATTTAAATTAACTTTGTGTGTCAACTATCTTAAAATCTTTTGCAAGCTTAAAATCTTTGGCTAGGTTTATTCACCATATCCTGTGGTTATTAAGGATGTGAATTATTTGTTCTTGAATTTGCTTAATTTTCTACTTCAGTGTGTATCCTTTGCATCTTGAATTCTAGAGCTCTTTTCATTGTCATATATATATCTTCAATTACATTATTATTCTAATTTTATATTTGATTTGTCTTAAGTACTTCAAATTTTCATCGCTCAAACTTTCCAAGACAATCCAGATTCATATTTGGAAAACCTTTCTAAAACTAAGCCATTGTAACAAAGCTTCCCATTAATCTGTTTTGGAAAAGATAGTATGACTTTATTTTTAAATTGCAATGGCTCATTTTAACCACTCTAATCACCGCTATTCTGTCAGTTTTAGTGACTGAGGCTGCTTGCATGTGGCTGTGATGGTGCAAGCTATGTCAGTGGTCTTTCAAGCTATATCAGCAGAGTCCTCCCTGTTGAACAGTTTTCAGTGGAACTTCCAAACTATGAAGTGATTGGGAGCAAGGGATAGACTTTCAACTTCTGAAGAATTAGCCACTACACACCTTATAAATAAAAGCTGAACACAGTTTGATGAAGTAAAAGAGCTGAACAAAATATTTCAGAGGGTGCTCAAGGAGACAAAGTATTTCAGTGAAATAGGCAAAATCCTCAAATTAGAAAACCAAAATAGACAAGCATATACTGCATATCTCGATCTGAAAAAAAAATGAGAACTACAAGGATCATGCTGAAATATTGAAGAATTCTATGGGGGAAATGCTAAATGATGTAGAAGGCAACAAAAGGAAAAGTAGCAAATGCAGAATCCTAGTACTAAACGGAATTGGTTAATGGCCACACCATTTTGTGAAGTACCATATGATCAAAATCCAATGGGGTGACAGTCACCTAATCTGGTGTCAATTTGATGATTAAGAGTATAGGGGGTGAGTCTAGCCTATCAATCTGGAGAGAGCCAATGAGACACTCGGTAGGCATGGCTTTCTCCTCTGAGAATTCTGGAAAATTTGATACTTCCTTCTTGGAAGCAGCAGACATTCACCCATTTCTTGGGAGACATTGCAGCTGACAAGACACATGACAACATGCTGATAGACCCTCAACCCTGGAAACTGAAGGAACCAGGAGGAGAACATCTGCCAGCACTGAGATGCTTCGACCACTATTGGATATGCAAGACTCTGCACTCACTGACCTATGATTTTCCTGGTGTCATTGCATGTGCTTCATGAGTCTGAAGAGGATTTTATAGATTGGGATCAGACATATAGACTAATATTGGATTTATGACCTTTGACTGGACTGGGCTGGGATGCTTTCTGAATGCACAGTTGCTCTTGTATATAAACCTCTTTCTTATACACGTACGCATGCTCATGAGTTTTTTTCTCCAGTCTACTCAGATTAACACAAATAGTATTGAAGGAAGAAAACCAAGGTGCACTGGAGAAATTCATCAAAATCGAGGTGGCAGGAAATGATGGAAAACCAAACGAAATGTTTCCACATGTAACACAGTGTTGGAAACACTCATTAGTTTGTGCTAAGAAAGGGAAGGCAGTCTACCAACTGGGAGAGACTCATATTTGTGTTCATTACAAAAAAAGGTGACCCAACAGAATACAGGAAGTCTTGAAAAATATCATTAATCTCTCATACAAGTAAAATTTTTCTTAACATAATTCAAAAATTACTCTGACAATGACATTGTCAGGGAGCTGCCAGATCTGCAAGCAGTCAGCTTCAGAAGAGGACATAAAACCTGTGATATCATAGCTGGTTTCACTGCCATTGACTAAGATCTCAATCATGTGAACTTGTATTGGATTTCCACCTTGAAATGATCTTTGATACAATGTATTCTCTATTCATTTTCTCTCCACCATGCCACCTCCCAAATAGGAGCATCACTTAGTAGCTGTTCCACCAATTTTCTCTATAACGTGTTATAATTAGATACTGTACCTACATCTGCCTTAGACCCAGAAATCATTTCCTTTAATTGCTGTGTCTCTTGAAACCAATTTTAATGGCTATAGCTTTCAATAAAGAGACACCAGTAACTCTAAAAGAGAAGCACCAAAGATGTTTTTAAATAAATGATTTGTGCAAAACTCCTACCAAGCCAGTAGTGTTGTTGTTGTTGTGTTGGGTGTCATTCAGTCTATTCCAACCAATAGTGACATTATGCAAAATAAAACATAATTCTGCCCAGTCCTACACCATCATCACCATTGTTTCTATGGTTGAGCACATTATTTTAGCCACTATGCCAAACTCTCTTGTGGCTTTCCTTCCTCTCTTTCACAGTTCCTCTACTTTACCAAACCTGAAGCCTGTGGCACTTACATAATCTCCTGTCAACTTGTGAATGGATGGAATCTAGCCTGTCAATCAGGTTGCAGCTTGATGATCTCATTTGGAGGCACCACAGGGATAGAGTTCACTGGAGGCCACACCCACACTCTCTGCTGCACATTCCTATTGAGAAGCCACATGGAGCTATGCTGATAGTGACAGAGCCTCAGAGCTGGAGGAGCCTTGTGGAGACCCTTGCCAGTGTCATGATGCTTCTACTGCCACTGAATCCACAAGACTTTCCACACACTGGCCTGTGATTTCCCTGAATTTGGCATCATTGCATGGGTTGGGTAAGTCTGAAGAGGAATTTGTACATTAGTGTCAGACATATGGGCTAATATTGGAATTATGGACTTGATCTTGACCGGGCTGGGATATTTTCATAATACACAATTGCTCTTTAATAAAAAGCTCTTTATTATACACATATGAGTGTCTCTCAATTTATTTTTCTAGTCAATCCTGTCTAACACAAAGTCCTTTTCCAGGGGCTCATCTCTTCTGACATGTTGAAAGTACATGAGACAAAATCTTATCTTTCTGGCCTCTAACAAACATTCTGGCTGTACTTCTTTCAAGACACATCTATATGTTCTTCTAACAGACCATGGAATTTTCAATATTATTCTCTAAAATTGCAATTCAAGTACATTGATTGTTCTTCAGTCTTTTATTATTCAGAGTCAAACTTTCACTTTTATATAAAGCAATTGAAAATACCATGACTTGGGTCAGACACAAGGTAATCCTTAAAGTAGCATCCTTACTTTTTGATATCTAAAGAGTTCTTGTGCAGCTTATTTACCCAATGCAACATCTTTTGATTTCTTAACTGCTGCTTCCAGAAGCAATGATTGTGAAGCCAAGCAATAGAAAATTCTTAACAACTTAAATATTTTCTCCATTTATCATAATGTTACCTATTGGTCCAGCTGTGAGAATCTTGGTCTCCTATACATTGAGTTGTATTCTATATTGAAGGCTATAATCCTTAATCTTCATCAGCAAGTGTTTCAAAGTCCTGCTCACTTTCAGCAAGCAAGGTTGTGTCACCTGCACATTGTAGTGGGTTCAAAAGTCTACCTCTATTCTTGAACTGCATTCTTCTTCATGTAATCCATTACTTTAAAAGTAAAAACAAAAATTTGTACCAACAAGTTGGAAGAAGACACAGAATGCAGAATTATCAGGTATCATGTTGACACTAAGTTGGGAGAGACCACAGATGCTAAGAAATGGAATCTGACTTTAAAAAGAAAGAGGGAGAATAGAATTAGCAGGGTAAAGTCATAGGATAACTATAATACTGTGCACTCAGAGTAGCAAACCCCCATCCACTTATGCTGGGTGGAAAGGACCTGTATTAACACAGGCTTTTGTAAAAGAGGCCAGGGCTTTAGTTCACCACAAATACAACCTCAGTCAACAGGGAACATTTAGGCAGCATTAAGTGAATTAATCCTCAGAGCTGACAGAATGCACCTGGAATATCCCACGTCATCTTCAGCTTCCAAAGTGACACCTGGTCTTCTTTATCTCAATACATTGATCTCCTGGAGGCAATGTCTGCTCTATTGGTTGAAGCTCTTGGATGGTACTCATTAAATATTCTTAAAAGCAATCATGAGTGTCTTGGGGCTAGAACTCTCCTTTAAGGATTTGTGATAAATACCATTTTACCAAGTATTAGGGACTTAATTGTGTCCTTTCAAAAAGGCATGCTGAAAACTTAATCCCCAGTACCTACAAACGTGATTTTATTTTTAAAAAGGGTCTTTGAATATGTTATCAGTTAACACAAGGTCATTCAGGAGTAGAGAGGGTCCTGATGTGACCTGACTTGCTATTGTTCTTGTTGTTGTGTAGCTGGGTGACACTGATTCCATTATGAGGTATAGCAACCCGCTGCTCAACAGAATGAAATACTGCGCACTCTTGCACCCTCCTGATAAGCATTCCTATGCTTGATCACACTGTTGCAAATAATCTATTATTCCTAGGTATCCTCAAGTCGCTTCTCACTCATACTGGCATCATAGGACCAAGTAGAACTGTCCAACAGGGTTTTCTGGACTGTCTCCTTATGGGAACAGCTCAATAGGCTTTATCCCAAGGATCTATGGGAAGGCTTTGAACTGTTTGGATTCCAGTAGAACATTTTACCTTTGTACTATCAGGGGTTCTTAATCCAATCTAAGTGGTGTCTTTATAGAATAGTAGGAAAGACACGAGGGACAGACAATGGATGATCATCTGTAGGTCCAGGAGGACAGCAGCTGGGAGAGAAAATACAGAGGGACTACACTCCTGACTACAGAGAGGTGGTGGTCAGCTGCCAGATTAGTTTAGACTTCTAGCCTTCAGAACTGAGAGGTGACACATTTTTCATCTTCTAAACTACCAGTTTATGGGGTTTTCATACAAACTTGGAATACAAACATACTCATGACAGCGATTATAGCTGACAAGTAGGTCATTAAATACCATTGGAATGTCTTTCCCAAAGGCTCTGATAAGTTTCCTTTTATCGTTACTCTCACCAAGTAAATTCAACAGAGATGAAAGAGAAAAGAATATTTCTTAAACCATTTGGAAGGCAACTACAGAGAGTTTGACAATCCAGAGACCACAGATATCACAAAAAATGAATTCCATTAATGGTATAATGTACCACTACTCTTCCTATCACACTGAGAGCCACCGTGAGTCAAAGCCAATGGAATGGCAAGTAGCAACATGATAATGCTATATTTGACCATAGCATGTAGAAGACACTTGAGACAAAAGGAAAGAAATATGAACGCAAACTTGAAAATATATCTATAATCTTTGAGGCAACAGTAAAGAAGACCTTTGACAAGATGGATTCACACACACATACACACACACACACACACACACACACACACAAAAAGATGGATTGACACAATGGCTGACACAGTGGGCCCAAACATAAGAATGATTGTGAGGGTGGCCTAGGACTGCACAGTGTTCCCTTCTGTTGTACATTGGGTATCCAGGAGTCAGAACTGGCTCAAGGGCACCAAACAACAACATAAACAGCCGGGTGATCTGCTTTCAAAGGTCACAGTCATAAAAACCCTACAGAAACTCTGAAACCCAAGGGAACACCATGGGTCTGAACAGACATGTTGTGGTCATCAATGGTGACTTTTAGCTTTTCTACAGGCTGAGCTGGGAGCCTCACCACAACACACCACCTACCCACCCACCAAAATACTGACAAAATTACAATAAAAACAAAAGTCCTGATGTAAAGCTGATTCTGGCTCACAATACCCCTGTAGGGAAGTGTGTTTCCAGAGCTTCTCTCCATAACATATCCCGCTTCATTTTTGTGTTCCAAGTTTTACGTTCATAACTCACAAATTAATTCCTTGAAATTCAACCCATGCAATAAGAACCACTGCCACTGATCCAGCTCTGGGTCCGAGTAGTCCTGTAGAACAGAACCCCCCCCCCCCACCGAGGGTTTCTGGGGTTGCATGGTTTTATAGAAGATTTCTGCATGCTTCTCCCACAGGGCAGTCAGTGGGATAAAGCTAGAATATGGTTGCATTACATAAGCAAAAAAAATCGGGCTGAGCCCTGGTGGCGTAGTGGTTGTGCGCGGGACTGCGGTCCACTGGGACAGAGGTTCAATTCCAGCAGTGGGGCTGGGCCTCCTACTCCCACCACCGGCGAGCAGTGATGCCCCCCAAAAAACAAAACAAAAACAAACAAACAAACAAAATTCACTCAGGCCTGCCACAACTATATCTGCCCATTCATGTGTTGACAAGGAGCCACAGTGGCAAAACTGATTATGTGCTGGGCTGCTAACCGAGGTCAGTGGTTTGAAACCTCCAGCTACTCCATGGGAGAAAGATGAGGCTTTGTACTTCCATAAAGATGGAGAGTCTCAGACACCCAGAAGAACCACTCTAGTCTGTCCTCTAGGGTCACGGCGAGTCAGCATCCACTCGATGGTGGTGACATTGCTTCTTTGAGTTTGAAGTTGGCCTTCTTGGTGGTTATAAGAACACCAAACAGGTTGCAGGTATTTCTTTGGGGAGCATTGGACTTTGCAGTGGGGGATTTGAGGACCTTCTCAGATGGTTCTTTTATTTTCCAGAATGTAGTAGTCTGCCAGGCAAGTGACCACTGGGGATGACCAAAGGTCTTTCAGCCCAGATGCTAAAGCAGAGCTACAGATACAGTTCAGGCAAGTTAAAGTCCTAGAATAATCAGAGTGGGACATCTTTTGAGCAACAAGGGCTTCTGGAAAACCAGGCTAGTCACGATTGCAGTGGCATTTAATGCTCTGGGCTATTGCTCCATGGCTTGCAGGTGACAGATAAACCTCACACAACTGCCTGTTTGCTTATCTTAACAGTTTGGAGAGTGCCGGGCATATCATCAGTCTTAATTGCTACCAAAATATTTGTGTGTCGAGGAAATCGTTATAGATAAAACATGGGCATTGTACAAGGAAATGGATTAATTAATATTTAATTGCTATAACTTGCAATTAATCCGTTAATATTAGGAATGGGAGCTTGTAACAAATTAGGGATGAACAAAAGGAGCCAAGGAGGAATAGGAGAGCCTTTGGCAAAGCCAGAAGCCCAGACAACACAAACAACTCCCCAGCTTTGACTCCAGCCAGTGCTTAGTTGCTCTGTGACATTGATGAGCGTTAGAATGCCACTTCTCTTGCTAACGGCAGAAGTCTTTTTGAAGGGCTGCGGTGCTTCCAGTCCTTATGATGATGACTCACTTAGATGTTAGCAGGAGTGGGTGGCTTCGATGGAGAGCAGATTGGAAAATTATTGGGGCGCTCACTGTTAGGGGAGAGAGAGCAAATTTAGAGAGGCTTAGTGTGAAGAACAAAGAACCTCCAATAGTTGTTGTACTATTGTTGTTAAGTGCCTACGACTTGAATCCTGCACCCTCCTGACGATCCCATCAATGAAGCCATGGGGTCTATCCATCGTGACAAGGCCTTTCCTCATTTTTTCTGCCTCTCTACTTTGCTAAACATGATGTTCTTCTCTGGGATGGGTCTCTCCTGACAACTCATCCAAAATATGTGTGAAGTCCTGCCATCTTTGCCTAGTTTAAAGAGCATTCCAGCTATCCTTATTTCTAGACAGATGGGGGTGTTGTTCCCAAGTTCCATGGGTCCTCACTCTCCTTCACCAACACCATAACTCAAGGACTGTAAGACTTGTTCACGATTGTAACTTGGGATTTCTGGCAAATCTAGACTGTGGGTTCAAGCCAGCATCTGGAGAGAGCTAGGACACTGGTCTCTCCTCCTGATTCTGATGAAGGGCTGCTGCCTTCTCTGCTCAGCGCCCACACCTGGCATGGCGCAGCAGACCCGAGTGGGATGGTATGCCAACCGAAAGTCGGGGTGCACCCAGGGGCGCGATGACTGCACCGGGGCCTGGGGCCCTAAAGCCGAACCTCCACCCCCGCTCCAGAGCCAACTGCAGCTGCTAATTAGGAAATTAGATCCCACACGATGGACCAGGCTGCCTCCCACTCCCTCGCCAGCTCTTTAAAGGACTTTCGGGATTGTTTGCTGTCAGCAAAACAAGTGTGCGCCCTGCGATCCCACAGACAACAAAGCGGCGCGGCTGCATTGCAGGCCGGTGATGTCACGCAGGTAAAATTGTACTGACAAGCTTTTAATTAAAGTTTTCCCACACATCTTTCCGCGGGTCCCTGGAGCGCTTACGCATCTTGCGCCGCTGCCAGCCAATGGCGAGCGGGGAGGGAAGTGTTTTATTTTCAAAGCTCGTGCTGACAGCTCGAGAACACGTTGTTATACAATCTGTTTACGTTTTTTTCACACATGCACACACGCTCACACACCAGCTCGCTCCGGGGGGGAAAGGGCCACGCAGGGTGCTTACTGCTCATGGCAATAATTAAATACATCTGGTGCTGGAATGGCTGAGAGGAGGGGGGCAGGCGCCCGACTCGCTCTGTAAACAGTCCCCACTGTGCTCTGCTCCTCCTCCCCTCCCCCAGCTCATCAAGTCCAGAGAATTCCTGGAGGACACAGGTTCAGACAGGTGCCCAGAACCCCCTACTGGAGCAGCGATCCTCTCTGGCATATGAGGGGACAGCTAGCCCTCCTGCCCTCTTCTCCTAAGACTGCACAAGATGGTCAGAAAGACACGTTGATGATCTCCTCTGAGGACAAGAAGTGTGAAGCAGCATTTGGGGACACTGGAGTAACGTCCCCCCTCCCCCCAGCTGCCTTCACATCCGCTCTGACTCTTGGGGACCCTGTGTGTGCGAAGATCCCCAAAGGTCCCCAAGGACTGACTTCCGAAGCAGATCATCAGATCTATCTTCCAAATCAGCGCTTGGTGGACTTGTCCTGATTGGTGGCATTGTACATCAACAGTTTCCACCACTCAGGGACACGGCTGGCTCCTCCTTTCTGCCTCTAAGGACCTGCTTCCAAGAGACCCACCCCAGGGGTCCCTTGCAGGAGAGGAGGTGAGACAGGTTGGACTCTAGGGTCCCTGCTGTCACTTGTCCTTTATGTGAAGCTCTGCAGTGCTACAACTTTCCTCCAAGCTAAGTGTCAGAGGATCGACCCTCCCAGAGGCTTCTAAGAGGCAGGAAGAGAGAGACCATGTCCGGGTTGGCAAGGTCGTAACCTATCAGCCCTGGAGTAGGGTTCCAGTTTCCATAATGACCACCCCCACCCTCATCATCTCTGGAGTGACTTGCCTGGCATGTCCTGTGAGATTCTAAGTGCTCCAGGTTCCAAGCCTCAGTATTCCTGTATGTAAAATGGGGACAAGGACACCAGGCTCAAGGTAGGCCACCACCTAGAAAGAGTGGTCAATCCCCTCCTCCAGCTCTAAAATGACTCTGACTCCTGTAGAAGGATTTGTACGCCTTCTAGCAGAGTCAGGCTTCCCTGGGAAGGAAGATGGCAAACCCTTCAGAACCATGTGAGTGGGACACAGCCCCTCTGAGAGACGACACATCTGGGACCTTGCTTCTAAAATGTTGCAGACAGAAGCAAGGCTCATCACAGAGCCTGTTCACACATACATCCATTCCGGCTGGAAGAAGCTAGGCCTACTCTTACTTCTCTTCCCCCAGGGTAAATTCATCATTAACAATGAATTAGAAAACACGTGGTTACATATGAAGGTGCTTCAAATGTTTCACAGAAACATGAAAAGAAACGGCATTGGAATTTTTTCCATTTTTTTTTTTGAAGTCCTTCATACACAGCCTTGTTAGAAGAAGCATTTACTGTTGAACCTTCAAGACCACGACCTTCAGTATGAGTCAAAACTCCACACACAATGAAGAAAAATCCTCATCACCAGAGCAGTAAGCCACATCATGCCAAAAGGTGAGAATTACTTCCTACTTGGATCAGTAGCCATCGTGCACAGAAGCAGCATTCAAGAAGTCCATCAGTGTCCCAAACAGAAAAGAGGTGACACTGAAAGCTAAGGCACACTTGCCCCCAGACATGATCCTTCCTATCATGTGCAAGCTGGGCAGTGATGAAGAAAAACTGAAGAAGACTTGATGCATTGGAGTTGTGGTGTTGGCAAAGAATGTAGACTATACTGTGCCTGCCCTAAAGATGAAAAACGACTTTTAGATGAAACACAGCCAGCATGCTTCTTAGAAAGAGAGGGCTGTACCTTGTCAATTCACTTAATGTAGACACGTCAACAATAACTGGAGAAGGACTCCATGTTTGATAACATCAGAACTCAGGTAAATGTAGGCAATCCTCAGTGAGATGGATCAACATAATAGCCCTGATACTCCACATACTACGATGATGATGCCACAAAACCTTTTGCTGTAACATCCATAAGTCTTTATTTTGAGTGAAATGATATCCTAGAAGCCTCACCTATCCATAAACCCCTTTGAGCACAAGTGAAGTATATAAATAGCACGTGGCCAAAAAGTAGATTGTTTTATTTCTTTTCATAAATGGCCATACAATTCCTTGACATCCTTTCCTTCCAACAACATACAAAATCCAAGTCTCCTTTTCTTAAATCTGTGAGGGCATTAGCTTATTTTTAGAATTCACAAGGAAGGACGTTTATGATTTTGGAGGCCAAATCCTAGAACCTGATCCATTGTCTGTCTCTCTAGAGTAGCCTTATGGAAAGCCTGTGCCAACACGTAGCTCTGCTGCTGTCAGTCATCCATCATGTAACATGGGAAGGTGACCCCACTCTCTCCTGCATTCTCAGCTAAGCTCATCTTGACTCAACTCTGACATGTGAATAAAAGAGCTTTCCTTTGATACCATTCCCCAGTCTGTGAAGCTTCCAAGATTCAATTCTGGCCAATAGAGACCAGAAGCAAAGCATCCTCTTCAAGCTCCTAACCTTTAGCATCTGTGTATATATAAAAGAGCTATTCGACCCATTTTAAATTTGTTCCATATTTTAATATTTTATGCTTTCTTTTCAATCAAGTCCTTATCTTTTACTTTGTCATTGTCAAGGTTTTTGTTTTGTATGTTTTTCTATATATGAAATACAGGATAGAAAAATCTGTAGAAATAGTAACTGGATTAATAGTTCCCTAGGGACCTGGCAAGGAAGGTCAATAGGGAAAAATGGGAAGCTGACCACAATGAAATCAAGAGAGAAGATAATGTTCTAAAAATAATTGTAGTGATGACCGTACAACACTTTTTAATGTGATTGAAGGGTATGATGTGTGAACTGCATGTCAATAAAACTGTGAAAATAGATAAGTAAATAAATGGATGTTTACATGAGTGAATTTTAGAATATTTTGTTACAAACCTTTGTCCATCCAAAATATATCTGCACTCTCATCTTGGAACCTGTGAATGTTCCCTCATAGAGTCCTCCAAAAAACCTGTATAGGGCTGAGCTCCAGTGGCGTAGTGGTTGAGTGCGGGACTGTGGCCCATTGGCTTGGCATTTCAAATCCAGCAACAGCTCTCCGGGAGCAAGGCTAAGTAGTTCCCACGACCACCAGAGCGCAGTGATGTCAAAAAAAAAACCCAAAAAGAACCTGTATAGATGTGATTGAGTTTAGGGTTTGGGGACTGGAAGGGAAGTTATCTATGTAATCTTGGTGTCCCCTGAATGCATTTGTATATGTTTTTCAAGGAGAGGGACAGAGAGAGATGTGTCATAGAGAAGAAACAGTGTGTCCATGCATTGACAGATAATAGAGTGATGTGATGATAAGTCATGGACTGTTTACCACAATCGGAAGCTGGAAAAGGCAATGGGGGATTCTTGGGGAACTTTTCCAAGGATAGCATCATCTACACCTTGTCCAGTTCGCTCCTGGCCACCAAAACTTGAAGGAACGTAGTTCTGTTGTTTACAGCCACCTGCTTGGTGGTAATTGGTTATGGCAGTCCTGGGAAGCTGAACCAGTAATCCCATTCAAAATTGGGGTCTGGGATCATGAATGTACATAACACAGCACTAGAGCAGGAGTCAAGTTGGTCTCAGCAATGGTTATAATTTCGTGGGTTGAGTCAAGGCCACGGAACTGGTTGATCAAGGACAGAGCTGGTATGACCAGTTTACGATATGACCAAGCAAGACAAATGATCAGGTAAACATGGTATTGTGGCAGGGGGACCAACAGACAAGGAGGGCCAGGGTGTAAAGGGGAGTTGTGGCAATCGCAAGACTGAGGACTTATCCTGAGACTGAGTGCCCAGGGTCATGGCTCTCAGCTGTCCTTCCAGACAACCTGGATTAGCCTTTACAGTGAGATATACCCAGTCAGACTGACAAAACTTTCTATGCTTGCCTAGCCAAGGAGGATTGTAATTCTGCAAAACAAAGAGTCTAGGGGTCTCCAGCTGCTGCCCTAGTCAGAAATATCTATTGGCCAAGATGATGCTCCTTAATCTCAAATCACCTCTCCCCACCAGGTTTCCTGCCCCCACCCCACCCCAGGGCTTTACATGCATATTGAAAATGAACTCGCCTCCTTTAAACAGACTCTCATCATCCAAACAGCATGTAGCCAACAGCTCATTTGAAGCAAACATGAAATGGTGGTGACCTCTCCGAAGATACATCTCCTGATCACAGGGCTTCAGGGTCGTTCTTTCCCTGTATGTCCAAGCTATTTTGTTTCTGTATCCTCCTGCTCTTTCTTTTCTTCTGTATTAATTTTTCTCCTTGTGCCCTCTATCCCCCCACCATTCATTCAGTTTGTTTTCCCTCTCTTTTTCTCTTTCATTCCTTCCTTCTTTTCTCCCTTCTTTATTTCTTGCTTGCTAACCTCTTCAGAAGGTCCTTCTTGCCTTCCTCTTTCTCTCCCCCATTCCTCTTTCCCTCTCTCCCTTCTATTCATCCTTTCTTCTAATCTCTATCTTCCCTTTCTCTATCCTTCCCTGCCATCTACATTTCCTTATTTCTCTTTCTTCTTTCTTTCTTCTTTGGAGACTCTTAAAGAAAACAAAAAGAGGCCAAAAAATGATGGTTAGGGGGCTGCTCCACTTCCCCTTTGCTGAGATTTTTGTGTGGTCCTGCAGACACAATGCCAGGTTTTTATTTAGTTCATTCTGTAGTAGCCCTTATATAGCCTTATATAGCCCTTATATACCCCAAAGACCAAATTTTGCAAGACCATTTATATAAGTATTTGGATTTCCTACTTGTGCTAAAACTCACTTTGCTATGCCTTGTGTGGACTGGGTCTAAATGAGTGTGCTTGTAGAAAAGAAGCCGCTTTGGGCAGGAGAAAAGAGTCAAGGATGCCTAGTGATTGCTGAAAATGCAGGGAGAGATTGGATCTCTGGTAACACACCCACCACCAAACTCCTGGGCCAGTGCTCTGGTTGTTTGCTCATCAGAATCATGAGGAAGAGTAATATCTAGAAAGATATCCTTTTATTCCTTTCCACTTACCCATGAGGCAGAATACACACAAGGGTGGGAGAAGTCCTCCTCAAGGCTCTTAGTTTTTGAGCTATTCAAACTCATGTCTGCCATACGAGGTAACTGGAGCTGGTGGTAGCAGGGTGACATGAATCTTGGAGTTCTGATGGCCTGGCTCAGGGTCCCAGTGCTGCTGTCTCATGCTTTCCCATGGTGGTACAGTGAACTGTGTCCCCATGGGAGGTGCCACCCACGTGCGAGATCTCCATTTTCCTGTGAAAAGTTGTCTTGATTTTTCCCCCTACTGTCTTTGGTCACACAGGGCTGGTCTCTGGATGTCCATCTAGGAGGGAGGTCACTGATGTGAATTGTGTGCACCTGAGAAGACTGTGGCCCATGGATGGAGGTGACTTCAGCCTGCCTGCCCTGGGTGTGAGGCCTGACATGGGCAGTCACGCTCCATGCTCCTGTAGGAATCCAGACACAAAGCCCAGGATAGCTTCAACAGTGGCCCCAACTCCTGGACTTGTGCTACCATACATGGGATACTGAGGCAGATTTGCTTTACCAGATGATGTTTGCTTCTGTTTTAGCTGATCTGATTGCTTATTTTAGAGCGGGGCGGAGGGGTTGTTTTGTTTTGTTATTTTTTTCTTTTCTTTTTTTTTTTTGTTTCTTGATATTGGAAAGCAAGCAAAGCCATGTCTTCAGCTAACATATTCAGCTAATCTTTGGCTAATTATTGATTACTTAGAAGCATCTTAAAGCTCATGCAACTATATTGGCTGAATTATAAGACTGTTTAAGTCTCTAAAACTTGCTTGTCAGCTGGTGGACATTGTCATTTGTCCCTGTGTGATGGTGAGGAGTGTACTCCAATGGGGAGAAATTTTGAAGTGCATCAGACATAAGCATTAGTGAGAGGAACACCCTTTCCTCAAAATAAAGTGATTAGAGACTATCAGAATCTGGGAAGGCAGTGGACAAACCAGACTTAGAAGAAATAAAACCAGAATGCTCCATAGAAGCAAGGATGATGAAATATTGACATGCTGACTTTGGACGCATATTCAGGAAAGACCAACCATCAAGTTTGAGAAGATCAATGAAAATGAGAGACGCCATGCCCGGGAGGAACTGACCACTTGCTCAAACATACCAATGATCCTAAAGACATCACAGGACCAGGCAGTGTTGCATTCTGTGATGCAGAAAGTCACTCAGCGTTGAAGCTGACTCCACGACAATGAGCAGCAAGCAGCAAGAGGGAAAGCAAGAGGCTCTAGTCTCATTTCCTAGTTCACAGCCATTCTTCAGTGACTGAAATGGACATGATTCAAACACCTATAAATACCCAAGTGAGCGATCAATCGATGCTCTGAGAAGAACCAAATTGTTAACTCAGTGTTCTTCTTCAAGAATTGCATTCGAGTGACTGGAGAGAGAAACCTATGAAAAAGGGAAAACCCTGACAGAGAAGCGAGTGCTCTCAGTTCCCTCTGTGTGTGTGGACCCCTCTCAAGCCTCATGTCTGGCAGAGGACTCAGGCATTTCCCGCAGGCTTGGCTGTGGTGCCCATGCAGGCACCTCTATGCTCATGAGGCAGGCAGATGTGGCTGTGAGCTTTGATAACTAGGAACCCCCCCCCCACCAGCAGACCGTGCAGGGAAATTATCTGCAGATGTGCCACAAAAGGAAGAGCCAGCCTACTGCCAATAAATCACATTCCCCCAGACCACGCTTATCTTCTGAAGTACAAATTACAGCGCTGGGCACGCAATCGACATTTTCCAAAGTCTTCAAAGGCAAGACATCCAGAAGCCTGGCTGTTCTTGGCCAATTTGTTTTCTTCTCTAAAAATCGCAAATGATACTCAGGAAAACCAAAGAGTGTTCCAAAGGCTTATCGTGTAGGGGTGGGGTGAGGTACGCCAAAAAAGAAGAAGAAAAAGAGATCAAGGAGGAGGCAGGCAGTTTGGGGAGAAGATGCCAAAAGTTTACCACTGGGCCAGACCAGGTGCAGAGCAAACAACTCCTTCTCCTTTTCCAGATGGGACCAAGGTTCATCCACCTGACATCGACCTTGCCAGAGATACAATTATTACGAGTGCACCAGAAAGCATTTTTATAAGTTTTCTGACAAGTTCAACCACTCAGGCGTTGCTGCTGTTAGTGGCCTTCTGGTCCACCCAAGATTCTGGTGATCCTGCTCACAGCAGAAAAAGCTGCCCATTCCTATCTGATCTCCGTAATCAGTTACCAGTCAGATCTTTGTGAGCCATAGGCTTTTGACTGGCTGAAGCTAACTGCCAGGGTTTTCTCTCAAGTTCACCTTAGTCTAGGAGCACGGCTGAGACCGGTTCCACTTCATAGCAAACACGCCGGCCTTCACTCATAGACTGCTGGTGTCTGTACAGGAGGCGCAGGGGCCAGGACTCAGATCCAGGCCTCGACATGGAGATGGAGAACCCTAACACCACACCACCATTGCCCTACTTCCCACACCCAAGTGCTAGATTAATCCAATCCCCTTGGCATTCCTGTGGGGAAGCCATGGGATTTGTTTTTGATTAATTCCAATTTAAATGAGAAGAATCTAAAACCGCAGAGGAGACCTAGGTCAAACCCCGCCCTCCAGAAATACCTGGAATGCAGCCCAGTCATTTTTGTTTGCTGGAGAAAACTGTATCTTATGAGTGACTAAAAATTTTCAGGGCTGTCACTCTTAATTTGAGTCCCTTGATCTCCAGCGGATCTCAGATAGTCTCTGATTCCTGAGACAAGATGCAAACTTCAGAAACCCAGGGGGGTATGTTCAGAAAAGGATACAGCTGCATACAGGAAGTTTCTTTTTAGGAATCCCTTTGACACTCATTTTTGAATGTATGTTCTGTGTATCTCCGTCCACATGTTGCCATCTCTGTCCACTTAGAAACCATATTGATTAATTCATTGGCTGTGAACGACTCCACATATTGACCAGATAAACATGCAAGGAGTGTTTTAGATGGCTCTGACTTGCTCCTGTGAAAGAAGCTGGTCCCTCAGAGCAAAGAGTCAGGCTTAAGGACTGGCCAATCTTGGAGCATTCAGAAGAGGCAGGATCCTCCTGACACTAAAAGGCAGTGCTGAGTCAGTGACAGAATCTCTGTCACCCATACAAGAGACCTGGTCAATGCACTTCATACACAACCACCACCCTTCTGTCCAAGGGGGTGTGTATGTTGCTGTCATGTTCAACAGACTTCAGTGGCGCTTCCTGCTTGAACCAGAATAGGAAGAAAGACCTAGTGATCTATTTCCCAAAATCAGGACACTCTGGGAATCACAATAGTCTGGGAATGGTACAGGACCAGACAATGTTGCTCCTCTGAACACAGGGTCACCATGAGTCAAGGGTGAACTGAATAGCAGTTGTGACCATTTGATTTTATGTCAACTTTCTACACTTATGTGAAGTGTAGGAGCGAAGTTCAAACTGTCAATCAGGTCACAGTCTGATGATGCCTCCTTGGGACTTTTACTATAAAAAAACTTTTTGAGCAAATTCTCTCTCTCTTTCTCTCTCTCTCTCTCTCTCTTTCTTTGCCTTTGCCTTCATTCCTTACTGGAACCCTCTCTGTCCCTGGGAGTCAACCTCCAACTTCCCAGCACCCTGCCATGTTCTCATCAGTCTTGGATCCATGAGACTCTTCACCCACCAGCCTGTGACCTCTCTGCTTTGACTTCATGTTTCTACATCATGGGGGCCTGCAGCTACCTGAGTCTGAAGAGAGCGAGCCCTGGCTGGCATTGGAGACATGGGCTTGAGTTCAATTGGACTGGGATGACTTTTTGATACAAAGTTCTTGATATGAAATCCCCTCTCATTCCCATATGAGTGTCATTATTTTGGTTTCTCTAGATAACCCAGTCTGATACAGCATTGAACAATGCCAACAAGGAAGCCTTCCTCACCCAAGAAAACAAGAAGCAGGGCCAGGGAAAGAAGTGAAAGAGTGGTAAACCATACATGATCTTTGGAGACGAAACTCCCCAGTTTCACCAGCCAGAAACTTAGTTTTTGGCTCCTCGGCCTTCACTGGGACACATTCATCAGCTGGAATCATGGGATGACATAACTGCTCTGTTGTCATTCATGTGACTGAGCCACTAGTCAAGCATCAGGAGCAGCACCACGGTCTGAGGTGTGGAAAGACCACCTGAGCAGAAGATACTGAGGGTGTGGGGGAACCACATCAGAGCAGCAGGGTGAGCTTGACAAGGAAGAAGAATCACAGAACTGTTTGTCCTCACCTCAGTGTGTCCACGCATTCCCCCCACAACTTCCCTTCGTGCCTCTATCTAGTCCTGCCTTTCTCATCCTAGAGTTAGGATGTAGAAGAAACTGTGAGAATGAGATGTTTCGCTGGAGAAGTGGAACAGATGTGTGTGGGGCGGGGAAGATGATGGTAGTGATGGCAGGGATTGATATTGAGAAAGCAGTGGGCTTGGGAGCCAACAGAGGCAAGGCTGGGGGGAAGGATGGAGTCTTCGCTCAGCTATGGAAGAAACGAGTGTTCTTCCCCTTTCCTGGGTTCCACCTCAGACCCTTAGAATCAAGGATGGAAAGACTTCATTGCACATATTTTGGACAGGTTATCAGGGACCAATGTTTCCCAAGGTAGAAAGACGATGCTCACAGTAGGAGGGAGCACCTCAATGATTAACCAGGACTGGGGCCATGGGCTAAAAGTCGCCGTGATTGTGAGGATGGTGCAGGATCTGGAGTGCTTAGGTCCATTGGGTTGTTGTAAATCAGAACTGGCTGGATGGCCCCAAGTCACAACAAGAGAGAAAGGTCACTCTTTGAATAGATACCTGTGGCAGTGCTGAAGTCAGTAGCCATGTGCATACTTTGTAGCTCACTTCCTATAAGATCTGAAGATAATATCACCACAGTGTGTGTCTGTACAGACTAAAATTGGAAATTTTACTATAATAGAAATTTCCTGTTCCCCTTACGACACAACTCTATTGTCTGATTCACTGCTGCATGTGTTTGTGTGTGCCTAGAGACACGTCTCCTGGAGACAGTCTGCACTTGGTCCTGAGAGCTGAAAGATAACCTAGAATTTGGCAGCAGAGGGAAGTACACAGGTAAATGGACAGAGATCTACAGCGTACTCTCTCCACACTGCAAAGACCACGTGACTCACTTCTGGTGCCACTTCCTGGAGACAGAGCCACAAAAAAAAGAGGCCCCAAAAGCACATCTGAGGAAAAAAAATAGAAAGATGAGGAATCACTGGAGTCTTCTATGGTGGCCTTAAAAGAGTCTGCAATCCTAATGTGGAGGAAATGTCTGCATTAATATTATCTGATCCACACTTTCTGTGTCCACATGGCTAGGCCTTACTTCAGCTTCTGAAAAAGACAACTGCCATAGCTATCTCTTATGTCTCTCATCTCCTGTCATCCTGGACCAACAAGTCTGTGTTTTAACTTTCATTTGTGACAGCCTCCTATTGGTTTCATCTTCCTTGTGTTGGGTGTGTGTTCCCTCTCATTTGAATCTCAAGTACAAAATGTGCCTCAGGATCTAGGGGACCATGCCATCATTGCCAGGCCAGCATATCCACTGTACTTAAACTCAACCCTCAAGACCCAAAGTCCTGGTAGTATGATAGATTGCTCAAGGGGCTGCAAATTTCAAGGTCAGTAATTTGAAACCACCAGCCCGTCCACAAGAGAAAGATGAGACTCCTGGGAACCTACAGGTGCTGTTCCACTCCGACCTAGAGGGTGGCTATGAAGCCAAATCCACTCCATGGCAATGAGTTTCTTTGTTTGCTCTGTTCTCCACTTCCTAGGACATGGGCAATAGAAATAACATGAGTGTGTGGTTGTAAAGAATAGAGAGCTACATCCTCCCTGATGGAGAAGCCCAAACCCTTAAGGGGACATGCTGGTGTCTTCCTTGCCGAGGTCCCCAGACAGTCACTGATTCTCAACTACCCCCATGCTATAAACAGCATGGGACTATATCTACCTCCTCTGACTTCCCTAATGCCAATAAGGGGTCAGGCGTGCCTTCACTCTCCATCCTCCTTGAACCTGTTCTGACCCACAACAGACCACAGCCTTCCTTCTAACAGTGCTCCCCTTCTCTGCTGGGCTAGATATTTCATGGCAAATGGCCATATGGGACTCATAGACAATACTCAGATTCAGGGGGTTTATCAGGGGGAGTTAACAGGCTACCAAAAGTCAGGATCAGTGAACTCTCCCCAGCCATCAGCAAAACCTCTCTGTGTCATCCTCAGCATCTCAGCTGCGTCTTCTGTGCACTGGGAAGCCTGCCTGTCACTCTATCTCACAGCTTCAAAGTTTGGAGGCAGAAGAGAAGCAGGTACCCTCCATCATTTCCCTATTTCTTCTCAGAGTCCCGATACGACAGTCTCTCTCTTCTATAGTCTGGGCTTCCATTGTTTCAGAGAGAGATCGGGGAAATGCCTCTCTGATGGTCAGGGATTTCTCTGTGTCCTCAATGGCTCCTATACACAGAGGGGTGGTTTTGAAGTGTGGCTTTTGCCTTTCAACAAGCTATACCCTCAAGAACACAGGGGTGTACCTTGATTTGAAATCTAAAGATTACAGACTTAATCCCACTTTAATCCTGTGCCCATTAACATAGCAGAAAATGCCCTCCAAAAAAGGATGATGGCCACACGCTTAGCATACAGAATAATGATCAATCGAATCGGGAGTTATGGCTGGAAGGGCCATACTAATCAAGTATATCTCACCTGTAGTGGAATCTGTCTTTCCGTCCATCTGCCCTTTGCACAACTCAGAAGTGACTGCCATTTTTGGACATCTCCTACGCGAGTATGATCTCCACAACAAAATAAAGCAAAATCCTATCTCTTAATAGGATCCCGTGCACAGATGTAAGTTAGACTCTTCATCCACTTAGTATGGGGACACAGTGTAGTGTATGCCACCAAGGCAAACATGCCTTCAAATACCTGGGATACCCCACAGAGGCCGAAGATAACCCAGAAAGAGAGCACAGAGGCTCTTCTGTGTACAGGCCTCCCTCCTCGGGTTTGAGGAGTAGAAAAGTCCCCACAGAGAGAAAACTGACAAAATTCATTTAGGTCTCCAAATGGGATCTGCTTTCACAGGATTTCCCATTCAGAGCTCCTTATCGTTCCCTTCCTCCCTCCTTTATCTTGCCTCCCACCCCACCCTCATCCACGGGCAGTCACTACCCTCTTTTGATTGTCTCTAAATAAGCATAAGGTCTGGGAACTGTGCCTGGGCCTGCAATGGAGAGAAATAATCCAGTCCCTTTCCTTGCCATCTAAAATTAAACCTTCAGCCCCGAGCCAGCTCTGCCAAAGGAGCCAAGGAGACCCCGCTCCTTGTGAATTTGCTTTTATGCACCCATCGGAGGCCGGCCCTGCCCGCCGAGGCACCTCCGCTTCCTCCTTCTCTCTTGCTGAATGGCATGGGCAAAGGACACTGTGATATTCACCGCCCCAGAAGAACGCTGTGAATGGCCACCCCCGCCAGCCCCTGGGTAACGTGTGCATTTGGTGACAAATAAAGGCATCGCGAGCGATTCTCCAAGAAGGGAAGTTCCTTTGGCAAAACATCTTGTCTTTGAAAAGGAGAACAGAAGCAGCAGCCCGCTCTTCTCGGATACAGATCATTTTAAATGTGTGAAGGCACATTCTTCCCCGCGGCCTCCTTTCAAATGTTTGTCAGAATGTGGCCACTCTCTTTGCCATCCAGCTCGACACCCGCGGGGCCACAGACTTGTTCCAGCCACGGTCAGCCTAGCCCGGTCGTCCTAGCCTGGCAAGCCCAGCGAGCACATCTTGTGGCCCGTATCCCTGGACTCCTCTGTGGTCTTTTTGTCCCAGGAGTCACTGCTCCCTCGTCTTAAGAAGCACTCACACGCCTGCTCACCTCACCCCCCCCCCAGCTGCTCCGTAAGCCCCTTCTTTGCTCTTTCCAGAGTGTCTTTCTCTGCTTCCCACCTGTTAGGGCTTCCTAGGGTTCCCTTCTTGGCCTTTTTGTCATCTGCAGTCTGAAGGGATTCCACACGCACCCTGGGAACTCCATGGATAGTCTTAGCTCTGTGTTCCCCTGTTCACTTGCTCTGCTCCCAAACCATCAGACCCGTCCTTTCACTCAGCTATCTGTGGCTGTGGTGGTGAGGTGTCTCCAGTAGGTTCCTACCATAGCAACCCTGTGCACAGCCAAAGGAAACACTGTCCCAGGCAGTGCTGTCATCAGAATCCTTCCAACACCTGAGCCCGTTGTGGCTGCCACTGTGTCCATCTGTCTCCTTCTTCTCTTTCACGGCCCTTCTACCACACGTGATGGCCTGCTCCAGGGACTGGTCTCACCTGGCATGTCTAAAGTCTATAAACCAGTGGTTCTCAACCTGCGGGTCTCCACCCGCTTGGGGGGTCGAATGACCCTATCACAGGGGTTTTCTGATTCATAACAGTAGCAAAATTACAGTTATAAAGTAGCAGCGACAATAATGTTATGTTGGGAGGGCCGGATCATCACAACATGAGAAACTGTATTAAAGGGCTGAGGCATTAGGAAGGTCAAGAACCATTTCATTTATATTATAAACGAAGCCTCACTATACTTGCCCCTAAGAAGCACTCTGGGCATATGTTTTTCTAAGACGGATTAGTTGTTTCTCTTGGCAGTCCATGATACCTTCAGTATTCTTTGCCAGTGCCAGAATTCAAATATGTCAATTATTCATTGGCCTTCCTTATTCAATGTCCACCATTTGTTTTTATATGAAAGGCATTCAAAAGTATGAAGACTTGGGTCAGGCACATCTTAGATCCAAAGTTACCTCCCTGCCTTTCAACACTTTAAATAGGTCTTGTGCAATAGAATTATCCAATGCAATATGTCCTTTAATATCTTGGCTACTACTTCCCTGAGCATGGATTGTGGAGCTAAGCAAAATGAAATCCTTGGAAACTTCCATCTTTTCTGTGTTTGCCATGTTGTAACCTAGTCATCCAACCGTCTACTACCAACAAAGCCAACTAGTTGCCCCGGAGATGATTCTAATATATGGTGACTGTGGTATTTACATAATCTGGTGTCAATTTGAGAGGATTATGAGTGAAAGGGTGGAGACTGGCCTGTCCATCAAGGTATAACCAATGAGGCTTCTGTGTGGGCATAGTTTTCCCCTGAGAATTCTGGGTACTCTTATTTTTTCTCTTTGAAAGCAGGAGACATTCTCTCTATGCTCACTTCCTTGGAAGCTCTACTGACAAGACACATGGCACTACACTGATAGATCCTGGCCCCTGGGAACTGTAGCAGCTACAAGGAGATCCCTGACAGCACTGAGATGCTTCTACTGCCACTGGATCCACAAAACTTCCCACACACTGGTTTGTGACCTTCCTGAATTTGGTGTTGTTGCATGTGTTTTGAGTTTGAATAGGACTTTATAGATTGGTATAGTACCTATGGACTAATATTAGACTTATGGACTTGATCTGGACTGGACTGGAATGTTTTCTCAATATTTACCTGCTCTTGTACTTAAAAGCTCTTTCTTATACACACATGGGTCTTGATGAATTTGTTTCTCTAGTCTAGCTGGACTCACACAGTGACCTCATGTGTGTAAATGTAGAGCTGGGCTTGCATGAGCTTCCCCTGGCAGGTTAACACGTTCAGCTGCTAACTGTTAGAATGACTGAGTCCACACAGAGGCACTTTTAAAGAAAGATCTGGGGATCTTCTTTCAAAGAATCGACCACTAACACTCCTATACTGCACAGGTCTGTGCTTACACATATGGGGTCACCAGGGGTGAGAATCATATAAAACAGCCAGTGTTTGCATGGAGATCATATTCCCCCATCAATCTCCACCCTCTGCAGGAGACAGAAGACACTGGGAAATGCTCCTTCAGACACTGGTCAGAGGGCGCCTTGCAGATACAGAACCTGCGGGGGTGACCGAGGGGTGCAGGTGCAAGATCCCAGGGGTTCATGCACCTTTTAGGAAAAGGACAGGCAGAACTTGGGCCTGGTATATCTGGTTGCAGGCCTCACAGGGCCTGGTAGCCATCAGCTCATGAACTCGCCCATACCCTGAAAGGCAGCACCCTTGTGGTGACATTGCGTGATTCTGTAAGCACAGAGGTCTGCATCCTGCACTTCACAGCAGCCAGATTCCAAAAGGCAGTGAGCAGCAGCCCAGTGCTTTTCCAGAGTTCCTAAAATGGTGCAGAATAGGCATATGGATAACTCTGGTCCCCTTCCGGAAAAACCTTTTCTTCCTTGTCCTGTTTTGAATTCATCCAAACCTCCCAGAGGCCTCTGTTCCACCTAATATCAAAGGTACCCTGTTTGTGTCTAGCTTCTGCTTTCCAGATCCACTGAATACAAGGAGTTCCTGCTCCCCTTGACTCATGCTATCTTTACAAGCCTGGTCCCTTGGAAGAGCTCACAGATAGCTTTGCAGCTGACCCCCTGCTAACTCCTGACGACAGCTCCAAAGCCCAGGGAGCCACTGTGTCCAGTCCAGGATGCCATGAGAGGAGACGAGTGGCTGGGACACCACTGTCTGTCCCCAGTTCAGACTGCACATTGATACAGAACCTCTGAAGTGCAGCTGCCCCTGTCTTTACAAAGAGCCGCTTGCTTCTCTGGGGCATCGTCGTGGAGCTCTATCAGTTCTGTTTGGGGGTTTGCAGAGCCCTAGGACACTGTGGAGCAGGCCTCCTTCCATCCTCACGCTAAGACCCAGCTAGGGGTCCCTTGCCCAGTGAGCTGAGAGAGCGTCTGCAGAGAACAGGTTTGTCCCGTGGCAGGCAATGCCGTTCCACCCCATTGCTTCATGGCGAAATAAAAATAATAATAATTTTTAAGACTTTCAAAGGGCAGTCTCCAAAGTGCTTTTGCAGAGCTGATCTTTGAAAGAAGACCATAGAAAACTGTGGTGGTGGCGACACCAGGCTTCAGACATCCCCATGATTTAAGGGGTGGGAGCACCAAGGGGCTCCTGGAAGAATGTGTTCATGTGTCTGAGATTTTAGAAGAAGAAACATGCCATTGAGCTGAGCTGGTGGCATCTGCACTCCAATTTTGCCACGGGGGAGGAGGGGGGTACAGGGGTGCCCTGGGTTGGCACTGGTTGTGAATACAAAGGCTACTTTTATTACCAGAGCTTGGCTGTCTGCCATCCCACCCCATCATCGGAGGGAACTGGGTCTCAAGCAAGAATCGCAGATCCCAACATCAGCACCCCGATTTCCATCCAGCACTGAAGAGAGCATGCTCTATGAGAGGAAACAGTGCACGTGGGAGAGTGAGTCCAGGGCTTCAGGGGAGGAAAGAGTAAATCACAGGACAATGCAGGGGCTTTGCTGAGTGCAATAAACCCAAAGCAAGACACCACTCTGATCTGCCCAAGCAGGCCGTACCCATCAAGCTGGGTGCCCATCCACACAGAGGTGACTCCTGGGTCAAGGTCTCTGATCCCATGTAGGAAGCTTGGGCTTAATTTTGGACCCATGTGCTCCCTTGTATGGTGAGCCCCCCCACCCCACCCCATGCATGGAAGCCAGAGCATGGTACAGCATTATCAACTACCCTTGAGTCCTCCTGCTTGGAAAAGTAGAGGGGGTAGAGAGATGGGGCACAGTGATGGTATCAAGGGCCTGACACCGATGAGAACGAAAGAGCAGATGAGCCATTTCTGAAAGACAGGCCATGAAGACCCTATGATTCATAATGGTTCTGCCAGAGCCAATCTTGCTGGGCAGTGCTTTCTTCTGCTCTGCCTGCGTCTTCAGGATCTGGCTGCTGACTCCAGGTCTGGCATTGTGATTCAGGCCACCAGGTGGGTCCTGACTCCTAGCAGCCCTGTTCACCACAGAGTGGTAGCTTTCCCTCTCCTGCGCCCTCCTCCCAACTCTTCTCAGGATGGAGCCCCTTGATGCAGTCTCTGTGTCAGTGTCTCTGCTCCCTCCACTGTGCCAAGCAAGAGGACTGGAGGGTTGTTGATAACAATCACAACACCAGTATGCCTGGCAAGTACTCGGTTCTGGGGAAAGAAAGGGGGGGGGCAGTGGTGTGGCAGTTCCATTTGTCAATCAAATTGAATGTGTGTGCATCTGTAGAGTGGTTTCCAATCTATCCATCAGTTCACAGGCTGGTGATGCCTCCTTGGGTCGGTGGCTTTTTCCATCATGAAGACGGGGAGGGAGAAGTCTCCTGTCCTTTGTCTTCATTCTTGCTGGGATTCTACTTCTGCATCCAGGGGTGGTCCCATGTAGGCTGCTACCCTGGGAGCCAACCTCTAAGCCTTCTATACCCTGCCATGTTTCCATGAACCTTGGAACTAGGTGACTCTGCACCCCCCAGCCTTTAGCATCCCTGCATCCAACCTCAACTTTGTGTACCATCCGCCTTTGGCTACCTGAGCCTGAACAGGGCTCTGGCTGGCATCAAACTCAGGGAATTCAGTTGGACTGGGAAGGGATGCCTATTTGATATGAAATCACGTCCTGAAAGAAAAGTCTTTCCTATACATGGAGGAGGGTCACTCGTTTGTTTCTCTAGACTAAGGTGACGACTCTGTGGTGAAACCATCCGGCATTCAGTGAGAAGTGCCCACAACTCCACTGGGCGGTGCACTCCCTCTGAGCAGCAGGATGTACCTAACGGCTCTAAAATACATTCACTCCTTCACTCCCAGCACCCAGTGGGGCTAAGCAGAGCTGGAGTCCTCTGATCTGACACCCTCTGTATGTATGGTGTTCCTCCACTCACCTCAGTGGTGTGATGGTCGCACACTGGGCTGCGATCCACATGGTCAATAGTTCAAAATGACCAGCCACTCTGAGAGGACTGTGTTTTCTACTGTCACTCAGAAGACCCCAGGGGGTGGCTGTGAACCAATATGGACTCGATGGCAGTGAAAAGGAAGAGCTGTGCATGGTGGAATCCCCACTTATGCTCTGCAAATTGACCAAGACATTGAAAAAAATGCAGTGGATGGGGTGCAACCCCCTCCTTTTTGAACACAGCAAGCACGTATCCATTTCAATTAAAAATAGAAATACTTTTTTTAGCCAATTCAATCAAAAATAATAGTAATGGTGCCACCCGGGTGAGGGGCCCTATGGCAATTGATCCTGATCTTTTGCTTTCCCTTAAGAGAGAAATGCTGCAGGGGATGGAGGCAGCTTCTAGGGGCTGGCTCTGCTAGGGACTCAGTAGTATGCAATGATACGCACACCCAGGCCCTGCAGCTCTGCGTGGCCATTTCCTTCAACAAGGGAAAAGGCATTTTTCTGGTCCAAAGAGATTCATTGGGGATGCTGGTCTAGTGTTGGGGAGCTGAGTGTTTTTGAGGGACATGGGGCAGACTTCCCTCTCCCCATGATCAGCTTTGAGAGCATTTAGGCAAATCTTTAGGTACAAAGGAAGCGGTCAGTAGACGTGTGCATGAGAAGTTGACTCTAAGTACTTTGATGCTTCATTGAAGAACTGCCACAGCTATATGACAGTTATACTATATCTTATGGGTAAGGAGACAGGACGGTGCTTTAGATTAATACTTTGCCTTTTTAATCTATTAATCTACCACCTTTGGGACATGATTTTAAATCCACTCCAGAGTGAAGTGACTGAAAATCATTCCGGGCTGACAGCTTTAAAAGATCACAAGTGAAATGCGTTTAGAAGGTCTCAACCCACTGATACCAAACAAGGACTGTGATTTGAAAATTCACCTCCAGCCGGCGATGGGTCTACAGCCTTCCCAAGGAGAGGATCTGAAATGGACCGGCTCATCCCAGCAAGAAAAGACTCCCATTAGTTCAGGCTAAGTCCTAAGATGCACTTCCCACCAGCTCTGAGGTGGGGGGTGGGGGGTGAAATGCTGGAGAATGTGAATGATCACCAGAGCAGCAGTGATTTGCTTCTATTGGCCTGAGAAGAGAAACTGGTTTGCAGAAGATCATTGAAAGGGAGACGAATGAAACCCCACTTCTTATCCCAAATGGGCTGCTCTAAAAGGGATTGTTGGGTAACATGGAAGAAAAAGGAGGAGCAAAATCCCAATGCATGAAAACACCATGCTTACTGGTGGTGCCTTAACGACTGGTAGAACCCCTGAGACTTAGATACCTTTCAAACCAGAACTTAACTTCCCTCTATTTGGATTCTACAAATGATGGACAGCCAAGGTGATCAATAGCTTGAATCAATGGCATGGGTCCCAAAGGACAGCATTTACTGAGGGATAATGCTCAGAAGGCAGGAAGTAGCAGGAGAGAAATAGAGATGGAAAAGAAAGGCATGAAAGAAGTCTGAAAAATTCTGTGACATGGTGAAGCTGCTCATCAAGGCCACTGAATAAAGATGAACATAAATGGCTGTGTGTGGCTTTCCATCCAATTAAGGAAAAACTAAATATATAATAGATTTATTTCACGATTTTATATCACATGCAGGGAAGTGAAACGCCCATGTATACTTAAAGCCAGGGGACTTGAGTCCCCTTCTTCCCCAGCCAATCTCTCCCACCACCCCACCTGTTAGGTCTATGACAATGACGTGTTACGTCAATTTGACCCTGTGTAAACATGGATGGGTGGATGATGTCTCTATGTTGGTGTGTCCTTTAGATGGGAGAATCTAGGAGCTTCTCTCTCTCTGCTTCTTTGTCGACTTGCTTGCTGTGTCGCTGTGCCTGTCTTTGAGGGTGGACCCATGCGGGCCACAGAACACTGAGAGCTGTAGACAAACTTCCATACTTCCACCGACTTTGGAGCTACAGCACTCTGACTCTTCCATCCTCTGACTCTTTGTGAGTCATCAGACTGTAGTTTTGTGAGTCTGAAGACATCCGCAGATAGCAGACCCATGAACTTGAACTGAACTGGGCTGGGATGCTTTCTTGAGATTAAGTTACTTGCGTCTCTAGACAACCCAGTCTAACACAGGGCCACCCCAGGCTATGACTTTACACAGATCTCTGGGTAGACAAGATGATTGAGTTAGATGGGAGGTAGGGCCAGTCAAGGTATGGAACAAAAGAGAATTCTCTGGTTAATAATACAATGCAGTCAAAAAAGACATGCATTTTATGGAGACTACAGTATGCAATATTTCTAGTCAGTTCTGATACAACAGAAAGGCACACAACCAGTTCCTCTGTCATCCTCATGGCAGGCTTGAGACTCTTGGTCCAGTCACAGTGTCAGCCCATCTCATTGAACGTCTTCCTCTGATTACTTACGCTGGATGTTACCCACAAACAAATCAGTCTTGGAAGAGGTACAGCCAGAATGCTTCGCCTCACACACTTTGAACTGGTTGCCAGGAGAGACCAGTCCCTGGAGAAGGTTGGTAAAGCAGAAGGGCAGCAAAAGAGAAGGCAACTCTCAGTGGGGTTGATTGGCACCATAGCTGATGCCGTGGGCTCACCCAGAGGAACCCTGGTGAGCATGGTCTAGGAACGGGCGGTGCCTCTTTCTGTTGGGTCACTGTGAGTAGGAACTCACTCAATGGCACCTAAAAACATACTTCAGAAAGCATCCTGGTCTTCTCCAGAAACTGGTGCCCTCTGGATGATGGCTCCAAATACTTGGATTAGCAAGTTGCTTTTGATGTGCACAGTTGAAAAGGCCATTCTTTTGCTTCCCCATCAAATGGCCCTACAAATGAAGCAAAAATAGTCATAGATTTTCTCCCCTCCCACTGTGGGATGCTCCTAAGGAGCTTGCTGTCTTGCGTACGTGTGATCTGAAGAGAATCTTGCAGTCTACACATGGTCCTCCAGTTTAATGTTCTCCTCCAGATGTTGCCTTGGAAGCAAGAAACCACAGCAAAGCAGCTGGGCATTAAATAAACCAAAGATTACAAACAGATCATTCAGGGAGCAAGCACAAACCCCTGAGTTATCTGTAAGTAATCGGGGGTAAGACTTTTCCTCTAGGAATGGCCAACATATTGGATGAAACACATTCCGGGAAACCAGACAGCTGTACTTTGATGGCACTCTGAGTCTAATGTCCAGTAGTAGCCACCTTCCTGCCCACTGGTGACTCTGTCTACAATAGTCCCTGCACCTCAAAGAACTGACTCTATCAAGACTTTCTCTGCAAGGCTGACTTTATTCCTTGGCACACAAACAATTTACTTCCCTGTTTCCAGGACAGTGGCCTGCTTCGCTGGGCTGAGCTGGTCCTTTTTCCTTAGAAACCCAACTTTTGCAGATGACTTACAGTGTGATGCAATATCACTCTTCGGAGGAAGGTGACCCAAGTCAAAAATCTGACTCCCCTGTTCTCTCAGCTGAGCCTGAGAGGACCCCAAAAGATCACATACTTACAGAGGAAAATTTGCACAATTTCTGGAAGTGAGCCTCTGAGACACCTGTCTGTGTCCAGCTGCTAGATAATGCACAATTCTCTTGCACAGGGTTACAGGTGATGTTGGACCTTGTTTCATGTGTCTAGAGGTTGTTTTGATGTATTCTTAGTCAATGAAATATCTTTTCTTCTCTTTCTTCCAGTTGCTCATTGAGTGCTTTGCCTTTTTTCCTTTTCCCTCAATTACTGAAAACATCATTCTAAATTAGAGGCTTTACCACTTAAGCTAGACTACGAGTATGTTGTTGAGATTTTCCCAGCTTCCTACTGCTATTACTTTTTTTCTGCTCATGCAAAATGTTTTCTGTGATATGCATATGACACAATCTTTCTTGCTGAAAGTGGGATTGCAATTACTTGACGATGAAAGCCAAGGATTACTGCCTTCAATATGGATGACAACTCAAGGTAGAGATAAAAATTCTTCACAATTGGATCAAGAGGTTAAACATTATGATAAATGGAAGAAAACTTGAAGGTGTCAAAGATTTTGTCTTGCTTGCATCCCCAATCAATCCTTCTTGAAGCAGTAGTCAAGGGATGGGAATATGACTTGCATTAGGTAGATCTGCTACACAAAACCTCTTTGGAGTATTTTAGCAGGGATGATACTCAGAGGACTAAAGTGCATTTGACCCAAGTCAGGTTCCTCTGTTGGATGGCCTCATATGCATGTGAAAGTTAGACATTGGATACAGAAGACCAAAGAAGAGTTGAAGCATTTGACTTGCGGGGCTGGAGAAGAATATTGAAAGTACTATGGGCTGCCGAAAGGCCAAACACATTTGTGTTGAAAGAAGCAAGTCCAGAGTGCTCCTTGGAAGCAAAGTTGGCAAGAATTCATTTTACATACTTTGATCACATTTCCAGGAGGGAATAGTTCCTGAAGGACATCATGTTTGATAAAGTAGAGGGGCAGAGAAAGATAGGAAGGGACTCAAATAGATGGATTGGCCCAATGGCTACAGCAATGGGCTGAAGCACAGGAATAATTGTGAGGATGGCTAAGGACCAGGCAAGACCTTGTTCTGTGGTGCACAAGGTTGCTATGATTAAGAATCAATTTGATGGCACCTAACAACAATAGTGCAAAATAACTGAAAGCACGTGTGTGTGTGTGTGTGTGTGTGTGTGTGTAGAGAGAGAGAGAGAGAGAGAGAGAGAGAGAGAAAGGCAGAGACAGAGACCAAATCTACTTGGACAGATTGTCTTGTCGTTAATATTCTTGACTGCTAGCCAATAGGTGACAGCCCCAACACACCAGCTTGTCTGTGAGAGAAAGATGTGGCCTGCTGTTCCTGTAATGGATTGCCAGTCTTCGAATCCCTGTCCTCTAGGGTACCTCGAGTTAGAATCAATTCAATGGAAATGGGTTAAGTTGGGTTTGGACCCACTTGCAGCTTGTTCTACTGCTTGGAGAAAGTGATTGTGGTGGTCATGTATTGATGTCAATTTCATGATTGGGATGTAGGGGTGGAGTCTAGTCTGTCAATCTAGAGATAGCCAATGAGTAGCCAATGCGGCTGCTGTGTGGGTATGACTTTCTCCTGAGAATTCTGAGCAATCTCACAGTATTTCCTTCATGGAGAAGAGATCCCATTTTCCCAGTTGTTGGGAGTTGCTTGACTGACAAGATAAGATGGCAGTGTCTGAGGAACTGGAGGAGCCTGGGGAGAAGCTACACAGACTTACCCTGATAGAACCAGACCTCTGAAGCTGGAGAAGCCATGTGGAGACTTCTGCCAGTGCTGAGTTGCTTCTACCGCCAGTGGATGCTGTTGATAGACCCTGAGCCCTGGAAGTGAGGAGCCATGGGGAGACCCCTACCAATGCCGGGATGCTTCAACTGCACGTGCTTCATGAGTCAGAAGGAGACATTATAGATTGGTATCGGACATATGGGCTAATGTCAGATTTATGACCTTGGACTGAACTGGGTTGGGATGCTTTCTCAATGTTCCATTCCTCTTGTATATAAACCTTTCCCTTATATCCACATGCGTGTCTATGAATTTGCCTCTCTAGTCTACCTAGATGAACACAGTGATAGATCTGAGTTTATCTTTTTCCTAAAAAACTCTTCCATTTCTTTAGCACCATTTACTTTTGTCCAGGTGCCTCAAGATGGGAATCATATTCCCAGAAAACTCGGCATCCACCATACTTCCCTGTCCAAAGCAAGAGTGTGGGTCCTGGCCTCCAAGAGCACTTTTGTGGAAGTTGTCTTAGGGAAAAGGTTGAGACTCATTCTGTGACCCTCTGAAGGACTAAAGGAGTGATATAAGAGGAGACTTGTTTTGGACTTGATTTGCTAAATTTGTGTAGAATATCCTTGGCACATGGGGGCAAGGTGCCAGCCTTGTGGGCATCTTAGGAGAGGCAGAATAAATTGGCTGAGGTCTCAACTCATTCTTAGGACCCGAAATGACCAGTAAAAAGAAGGAAACTGTGTATACCTAGACCATCTTGGCTTCCAGACATACTGCCTGGGAATCATTAGTTGAAGTGAGAAACATGTCCCCTAGGGCTCTGGGAACATCTCTTGCAGCAGAGAAGTCAAATCCTTTCCACTCAAGAACTCATCCCTGCCAGCCCTGTAAGATCACCCTGCCAGAAGCTGTCTATGCTATGGGTGCTCTCTGGTCCAATACGCCTTCAAGACAAGCTCTGACCTCTCTATATTCATGGCACAAAAGAGGATCATTCGGGGCCCATGTGGGGACTTTCCCTCACAAGACTGAGCATTATGCTAACAGCTGAATGTTAAGTCCTGGATGAAAATGGAGTTTGACAGCCAGGTCCTTGACAACCTCCTCTAAGTTCCAGTGTGACAAGGGTGGTGGGGTGGTTGGGTGCTGAGCAAAGGGGCCACTCCAGCCTGTTCCAGGGTTTTGAGTGTCTTTACATAATACCAGATCAGTTGTTATCTGTGGAAGAACAAAACTATTATAAAGTTACCAAGAAAACAGTGTGGTTTTTCTCAATCACTTTCTTTTGAAGAACTTCCTACAATTCAGTTACAAATGTCAACATTTGCTTCTTTTCCCATCAGGTAGGCAAACGTAGTCAAAGTCATTTAAAAAATTAAAATTACAACACTAAATGCAAAGGAAGGAATGGGTTATGATATTTTTAAAATGTGGTATACTTATTCCCTCAGAAATGAAGTTGGTCCCTACACAGTGAGTGGACTGTTGATGCTTGATAACATATTTTCAAGAAGCTATATTCTCTACCTGGATCCCTTCAAATCGCCCCTTCACACCATGTCATTAGGTTGGCTGCTGAAAGTGTCCATCTACCTTGAATGGTAAGGATCATCTTCATGCATTAGCTGCCATGAGTGGGTTCTGACTCAGAAGCACCGTATGCACAACAGAGCACAGCACTGCCTGGCTCGGCGCCATGCTTACCATCGTTGTCATAAGGGTGCCCATTGCTGCAGCCACTGTGTCTATCTGTTCGCCAGCCATCTTTTTTATCAATCTTCTTTGGCTTCTCCGTCGATGCCATTGAATTGATTCTGACCCACAGGAAGCCTATAACTTAGGCCTTCTTACTGCACGGTGGTGACTTCTTCACCATCAGTCTTCTTGCCTTACTTGTACTTTCCCTGTCTGGGAGCCTTTGTGTACTCCTTGGATTTAGTTATACACACACACATGTCTCACATGGTAATGTTCACGGAGTATCTCTAGGTGGGACAGATGTCTCATGTTATCCCACGGACTATACCAACTCTCTTTACCACTACCACTTTTGCTCATGTCTCATCTGCAACAAATCACTACTCAATCTCCTTGTCTCTATGCTTGTAACATCCCAGTAGTCCTGAAAAATACTTCCAGAGAGTCTTCTCAACAGTGAAAAATACTAGGATTCAGGTTTTCAACCCTCTGAGCCTTCCCGTGATCTTTAAAACCCACATAGAACCTTATGTGATCAACTATGTCTCTGCCCACCCATCCTTGTCAGTCGTGTTCTTTATGGCCATTTTCAGACAAACCATCCCCCAGAGCTTTGATGCTTTCACCTAGATCATCAGCACGTCTGAGGTCAAGTCATCCTTCTGAGCCCATAGATATCCTTGCCAGGCCCCATTCACCAAAAAAGCCATAGACATACACAGACCAAGCCAACAAAATAATCACTGGAATGTCCAAGTGTTAGACTGGGTTCTCTTGAGAAGTATAACAAGTGACACGTGATTTATATCTACAAGTGGCTCACACAGTGATGTAAGCTTGAGACTTCTACTTACTCATCTAACTGCATGACATGACACACAGAAGGTAGGAAGGTAAAGCAGGGAGGCACAGGTTGGTGGATGCAGAGCTGAATGAATCCAAACCTGACAGTCTGTTGATGGCTTCTGGGACCATCAGGTGATATGACAGGAGATTGACAAAGCAGATGCAGCATCCAGATCCAGCAGCAGGAGTGAGTTGTTTTCCACATACTGTCCACCTATCCTAAGAGTAGGACATGCCTCGAATGAAACATCCTTAATTGTATCAAGACTTTGACCAGATTAAGGAGGTATATTCTCTCCCACACCTGCCTTTCTGCTTCCCAGAATATCCCATCATGGAGTGACTACACTATGGTGAGAACATATCATGGGCAGATCCTGGCTGATCCAAGTTGACATAAGAACTATCAGAGTACACTTTGCACTACCAATAGGTCAAAGTCTCCAAACATGATCCAAAGACACAGAGTCATAGATAGATTTGTCATGCGTGTTTGGACAGAGGGGGGGAAAGGTGTACCATGCTCCACAACAAATAGAAACATTGTTCCCCTGGGATGCAAATACATAGAAAATCTAAAGAAGCCTTGCAGTGTGATAGGATGCGAGAGTAGTAAGTCAACCAGAGAGATATCCTGTCCTTGGCAAGATCCCATCCCAAACACCAAGTTCTTTAGTCTCAAGTCAATTCTCACTCACAGAAAGTCCTAGAGGACAGAGGAGAGCTGCCCCTGTGAGTTTCGGGGCAGTAACTTTTTGCAGGAGCAAAAAGCCTCACCTTTCTCTCATCCAGTGGCTGGCAGGTTTGAACTACTGACTTTGTGGTTAACAGCCCCACACAAAGTCCACAACACCACCAGGGATCATTTCAAAGAAGGAACACTAAAGGTGGAATTTGTTGATAATCACTTATAGAACCTATTCAAGAGCATGATATTTAAATTGGAATTTGACCTCTGCTATTATTTGGAAATCTACAGTAACAAAGTGAAATATATACATAATCACAAGTGACTTCTAAATATAAATACATTGAGGCAGCTAGAACTTCATACCTTTAAGGTATGAAAATTGAAATTGATGGAAGCCCCACATTATTCATTACATTTAATGGAGATGCCTTTAAATTTATATTAAATTCAATTTAAATGCCATCAAAATCATGGTTGACAAAGTACTGACAGATGAATATTTTAGTGTGATTCAATAGCAGTAAACTTTATTTTCTTACCTTGAGGCAAGGTGATGGGGTTTTTATATGCAATAGGTTGAACTGGGTTTGTACTAGCATGGCTTATGATTTCCATAAAGTAAAATTTTATCTTTAAAAATATATATATGATTTTAGAAGGTTTAAGTCTTGAACTCTGAAAACATTTCTTCAGGGTTCTTTTTGCTCGACTCGTTATTTTGAACTATGAAACCCACTAGCTTCCAGATACCACTCTCCAAAACATCCCCGGGTTCGGAATGAACAATTAGTCACTGGGAAGGTTTTATGTTTGAGGCTGACATGCAGTGATATTTCACTTTGTTTTTTTCACTTGCAGCCCTTGTTCATAAGGGACAAAGTGCCTTGCATAGTAATTTGCCTGTTTGTGAAATGAATGAATGAACTGGCTAATTGATGGATTAGTTAACTAGTCTCTGTAACTGTGAGGTATCAAAACAATAGGCAGTCTGTGTTTGCCCTCCAGAAGAGGCTTTGGTGGAAGCGTTTACTGGCCTCTTCCCATACGGATGCAACACTCTCCCTAAAGAGTGTATTAGTGGGATGAACTGACAAAAAGAAATATCATTGTCTGTGCGCTGAGCCCTCGAGCTCTGGCTCCAGTTGCTTCTATCTGAGCTCTTAGAATTCAGGGTGAGTTTTTTCTTCTTCTCTCTCTCAGTAACTAGTTCCCCAAACTGACAACCCAGGCTTCCCAGTCTATCATTTCTACCGGACATTTAAATAGTAATAATAATAAATGTGTAGTGTGGAATCAGACTTAGTGAAACATTCCTAAGTGTTTTTGTGTTTGCTCCTGTTGTGGCTGCTATCTTGTTTGGTTTGCTTTCTTGTTGCTCAGTTTCTTTTGGTTTGAGTTTTGTTTCTGCCTTGTTCTATTTTACATTTGCCCCTCTGTGTTCTTAATTAAGTATTGGTCCTCAATGGCTCTTGTCTCCTAAACCAAGGGAGAGAGAGCGCTGCTTTGGGGAAAGACTTCAAGCCAAAAACGAACTCACTGCTCTCTAGCGGATTCTGACGGATAGCAACCTGATGGGAAAGGGGAGAATGGCCCCGTCTTTTCGATTGCCTCGTGTGCAGGTGAAAGTCAGACATTGAATAAGGAAGACCAAAGATGAATCAATGTGTTTGAATTATGGTGTCGGCAAAGAAAACTGAAAGTACCACAGACTACACAAAAAACAAACAAATCTCTCTTGGCAGAAGTGCAGTCAGAATGCTCCTTAAAGGCCAGATGGGGAGGCTTGGTCTCGTGTATTGTGGAGCCCCTGGAGAAGGATATCATGCTTGGTACAATGAAAAAAAGGAAAGCCTTTGATCCAATGGATTGACACAGTGGCAACAAAAATGGGCTACTGTGAGGATAACGCAGGACCATGCAGGGTTTCCCCCGCTCTACATCCAGTTGCTATGCATCCAAGCCAACTCAATGGGACCGAACAACAACAACAACAGAGACACCTTGGATGATAAGACTTGAGAGCTGCTTCCAGAAGTTCAGTCTTAAAGCCTCCACAAAGCCTGGTTCCAGGCTGAGCACGTGGCATATGAGCAGCTTCTGGGGGTTCTTGCTGCTCTTGCTGTTTCTACGTATTTTTTTGATGGGCCCAAGAGTGTCATTGAGAGAGAGAGTCCTGACTAGCCAGCTCTCCAGCAACCGAAAATGGGCCTTCCAAGTCTGGAGTCAAGTACTTTCGCGCCCAGTGTCCCCTGAGTTAGGAAGGACCACGTCCTGGGAAGAAGAAAGAGAAGAAAAAGCGAGTCACACTACCAGCCACAGACCCTTCAACAGAGAGGGAGAAATGCAAGAGAAAGAGGCACACACTTTTGAAGACTGCTTTCCCTAGAGCCCGGAAAGAGCTGGAAATGAGTCAGTCTAGCCCTGGGGTGCTCACACTTTTTCAGCATGAGCTACTTATAAAATAATGAAGTCAAAATGATATACCAGCTGTAAAAATGCAAGATAAATATTGATTTCTATTTATTTATTACATTTATTCATAAATGCATTGAAAATTCTTTATATGTACAATATATGTTTATGTACCTTGCATAAGTCCATAGTGCACAACACATCACAATTAACTACGTACATTTTTTGTCATGACCTGAGTGGACTCTGATGACTTGCACTGAATGGAATGACCCAGGGATACATAGTCCGGACAGTAGCTGCTGACAGCCAGCCTCAAGCACACTTCCAAATGATCATCAGTCATGGTGGAAAGGTAGTTGGACCTAATGATCTTTACATGGGGAAAGGCTGACTCACATAAATAAGTAGAGCTGAATCAAGCAGTTGGGGAGGTAGCACATTTTCTCGTGTTAGGGTACTTTCCCTCTGCAAGTAAATTCCAGAACTATTCGTGCACTCTGGATGTCAGTTGAGTGTAGGCTTCTAGTGTCAAAAAACCTCCCATTCCATATAAAAGTGATACGTTTTTGTCTTCTTAAAATATTTTGTCTTTGGTCTATCTCCCCCACTCATTTTAATAGCGTTTCTTATGTCTAAGAGAAAAAAAAAACAAGGTCTAAACATTGATGATAACTTAGCTTGTCAGTTTTGCTGCCTTCACACAATTGTGAATGTGTTTAACACCTAAGATTGCATCTTATTGCTGCTGTGTTGTATACCAATTTATTGACGGGATTGATGATAGGCTTACTTCTATTTTGTTTTAATGTCATGTGATGTACCCACACTACATTTACGATCGACTAGTAGGACACACTTGACATATTGAGCCCCCTGATTTAGCCTAACCCAAGAAGAAGGTATCCTCCCTTTCACCCCCACATCGGGCTGCAAGCAGCAGAGGTGGCTTCTCAGGAAGTCAATGACCAGGGACAGAGATGTGCAGATGCTTATCTGCAGAGCTGAGCACTGACTGTCAATTTTGAGCTCAAATGTTAAAAAGAAAGAAAGAAAGAAAAGATGTTTGCTCCCTCTGTGATGGCAGTTAGGACCCAACGTCCACGTGACTGCTTGATGGACAGGGTAGAGGTCAAGAACAGAACTCAGGAAAATGAACAAACAAAGGATTCCATATCCAAGCAGTACTTTCTCAGAAAAACATGTGTTTGTTTTAGCAAAGACCCTTATGTCCTAGCATCTTTAACATATGTGCTGTTATGATGGTGAGAATTTGCATGAGAGCAAGAATTTGTAGAGTGCAAGGGGTGGACATGCTGGTCTCTGGGCAGCTATTCAGTTCCAAGTGTCCTTACATCTAAAGGATTATCTGGTCATATGTCTACGATCAGTCAAAGGGGTTACCAAGTGGGAAGGACAGTCTTGAACCGGAGAAGGAAAACCATGACCTTTCAAGCATTCCATGCTGATTGTCACATGCAGGTTTTCCAAGATGTTTTCAGATAAATACAAAATAAGGTTCTTAAAAAATTAATTTTGGGTAGGAGGGATGAGTATAGAAACCTGTTCTATTTCTGCTTTGGCAAGCACAAAGAAATATAATCTGTCAAAGCTAGTTAAATCAATGCAAAGATCTGTGACCCTGATCAGTAGACAATTAAGAGAATCATCCCAGGATGATTTGCCACTGTTTGTGGCACTGCAGAAACAAGACATAGGTTTGTAAAGTTGAAATAAGTTTGTAAGGCAATGACATGCCTCAAGTAGTGCATATTATGACTGGCGTGGAATAAAAATGCTACATAATTACAAGTGTACAGAGAAAATTGATCAAGCCAGAATAGCACATTTTAAAGGCAATTTTTCTTCTGATAAGAATCTCAGCACATACATGGACAAAACTAATGGCTATGAAGGTGCTGTTAGGTACAGTCAGTTCCATCTCCTGGAGGACCTGTGCATAATGAAATGAGTCCTGCATTGTCTTTATCACTGTTCCTATATCTGAGCCCCATGGCTGCAGCCACTGTGTTATTCCCTTTCACAGAAGGTCATCCTCTTTGGCACTGACCCTCTCCTGTTCCCAGCATGATCTCATTCTCCAGGGACTAGTTCCCCCTGAGAACATGTCCAAAGTGCATGAGACAAAGTCTCATTGTCACATCATCATTGCTCCTAAGGAACATTCTGGCTGTATGTCTTCCAACAACTTTCTTTGCTCTTCTGGAGGTCTATGACACAGGTAATATTCTTTGCCAACATGCTAATTCAAAAGTATCAATTGTTCTTCTGTCCTTCCTATTCCCTGCCTAGTATTAGCATGCACATGAGGCAATCGAAAAAGACATGTCTTGGATCAGGTCCACTTTAGCCTTCAAAGTGACATGTTTGCTTTTTAACACTTTAAAGAGATAGTTTGCAAAAGATTTAGTCATAGGAATGCATTTTTTCTGATTGCTGCTTCTGAGTATTGATTGTGGATCCAAGTAAAATGAAATCCTTGGCAATTTCAAACTTTTCCGTATTTATCATGTTGCTTATGGGCTCAATTGAGACGACTTCTTAATATTTCATGTTGAGGTACCATCCATACTGAAGGTGTTTCCTTCTTACACTGTGGTGGCCTTGAAGCTTGCAGGATGCTGGGAGCTATGCCACTGCATTTCAAATACCAACAGGATCACTTGGGAATTTATCAGATCTTACAGACAAAGTCAGACTAGGAAGAAGGACTACACAATTCACTTTTGAAAAATAAAATTAGCCACTAAAAACCTCAGAAATATCAGAGGAAGAGATTATCTTATACTTTGCCATAAAATGAGCCCCAAGGGACAAGGGAACTACAAGTGACTTAAAAGCGATGGCAAGGAGCCTTGGTACGTTTTATGAAGGGCAATAGAACTGAGAGGAATTACTGAAACCCAAATGAAGGCTGAGCATGATAGTGGGACAAGAGGACAGTAAAAGGAAATAGAGGAAAGAAGTAGAAGGCAAAGGGCATTTGTAGAGGTCTAAATGTAGGCATGTGCATATGTAAATATATTTTTACAGGACAATAGGGAAATGATCTATGTACATATAATTATAGGTTTAGTATTAAGATAGCAGATGGACATTGGACCTCTATTCAAATACTCCCCCAAGGCATGAACACTTTGTTCTATTAGCCTTGCATTCCATGATGCTCACCTTCCCTACAGGATCAGTACAGACAAAAGGGGTGCATAAACAAATGTGGTGATACAGCTGATGCTGTCCCCCTATCAAAAGATATAGTGTCTGGGGTCTTACAGGCTTGAAGATAAACAAGTGGCCATCTAGCTGAGAAGCAACAAAGCGTACATGGAAGAAGCACATCAGCCTGGGTGATCACAAGCTTTTAATAGCAGCAGGTATCAGGCATCAAAGAACAAAAAAATCATATTGTGAATGAGTGGGAGTAAGGAGTGGAGACATAAAATCCATCTGTAGACAATTAGGCATCTCCTCTAGATGTTTCCACCATCACTGGATCCACAAGGTTTTCCACCCACCAGCCTGTGTTCTTCCCACATTTTGCATCATTGCATATGCTCAGTGAGTTTGAAGAGGAATTTACGGACTAGGATAAGACTTATGTGCTAATATAGAACTCATAGATCTGATCTGGACTGGGCTGGGATGTTTTCTCAACGTGCAATTGCGCCTTGATACAAGCTTTCTCTGAAACACTAGTCCACCCTGCCTATCACACGTGGCTTTGGGAAGAATGGGCCTTCAGAACACTTCATGGTGCTCATGTAGACCAAGAAGCTTGTTGAAACAGGACAAGGAGCTGCATGTTGGAACATCAGGAAAGGTGTGCATAGAGGTTGCGTCCTCTCAACAGACTTATTCAATCTGTATGTTGGGCAAGTGATCAGAGAAGCTGGCTTATATGAAAAAAAAAGGCAAATTCACTGTCACTGAGTTTATTTGACTCAGGTTAGCCTGCCCCTGTGAGTTTCTGAGACTGGACCTCTTTATGAGAATATGAAGCTGGGTCTTTGTACTGCAGAGTGGTTGGTAGTTTCAAACTAAAGACCTGGGGTTAGTAGCCTATGCATAAACACTATGCCACCAGGGATTCTATATGAAGAAATAGGCAGTAAAATACCTTGGACAGAGGCTCATTAACAATAGGAGATAAGCAGATGACAAAGCCCTGCTTGCAGAAAGCTACCAGGTCTTAAAGCACTTGCTGATGAAGATCAAAGACTACAGCCTTCAGTGTGGATTACACCTCAACATCAAATTAATTACACCAGTCAATTTTTATCTAGAAATTATCCCCATATCTAATGGTCACGGAGAAACATGAGATTGGAATCATTTGGGGTAGATGTTCTCTGCCTGTGCATTTAAAAATAGAAGCCATTATATTTTTTAGCTTTTGCCAAATTGCAAATAAGTGGGCACAGGGAACAATGGTGAGGGTGAGTCAGAAGGTGCTGAGTCAGCTCACAGAACTCTAGGAAGCAGACGAATGTCAACGCATGAACATGACAGCTGCCAGCCTGAGCAGGCTCACAGCCCAGGGCATCATAGCACAAGGTGCCAGGTGGGATGGGAGCTGAGCTTCCAGTGGGATCCAAGTGACCGAGACTCACTGCAATCGGAAGGCACAGAATCTGCATGTGCCAGCCTGCTGTGCTTCCAGCAAACACCCAGGTGAAATGGAAAGGTCACAGTGAGGATTTCAGCCTGTTAGCTAGTAAGGCTTCTCCACTGAGGCCTGGAAATGTCATCCTTTGGGCCTGCTGACACCTAGACAGCTTGGCTTGCTCCCTTTCCTCTCCTGGGACAATGTCCCGATGAGCTATGGCAGCCTGAGCCTTACACATTCTAACATTCCCAAGAAAGAAAATTCCACGAATCATCTTTATCTCTAAAAACATTTAAGCCAGAAAATCTCATGCCTGCTTCATTCTAGGACAAAAATGAAAGGTATTAGTATGTATGACATCGTTCATTACAAAGACAGTCTCCCCACCAATTCATATACTTCCACTACTTTGTTTTTCGGGAGCCACAATAGTAGAAGAGCTTTAAGTGTATGATGCCACGACCCACCTGTGAGCTTGTCACACCGCCATAACTGGCAGGCTGCAGTGATGGTGGTACCAATGCTTCCAGCCTTTTTTCCATACCTGATGGATTATCATAATGGACAGGTTTCAGGGGCACATTCAGACTCAGAAGAGGAAGAAGAAAGCCATGACAAAATTTCCAAAACAAGCCAAGGAAAATTGACAAGGTTGTTTAAGCATGAAAGACTGTTTTTTAATGCTGTGTTCAAAAATGAGGCCCCTAGGTTTGGAGCACAACAGTGGACACGGCACACCAAAGGTCCTGACATGGTGCAGAACTGCCTTGTGTCAGAACTGATGTGAGGATGACACTCAGTGGGACCACATGTATGCAGTCCCATGTGATACCATGCATGACACATAATTGTGGCCCTATTAGCGGAGTGTACTGGTGGCAATGTATAGCATTGGCATAAGAGATAGAGGTAGGTGCAGGGGCAATGAATCATTTCATGTGACTCTTCTAGCCTAAGTCTTGAACTCCCTCAAATAACTTTTCCCTACATGGGTCCAGTAGGAAGATGGTGGAGGAAACTGATAAGAAGTACTTGTGAGTGATTGCAAACATGTTTCCCTGGTGTGTCCTTCTGTCCTTCTGCGTATATAAATGGGTTCTCTGAGAAGCAGGAGGAGGGGTCTCATTACCAGCATGAGTTGGGAGTGGAGCACATCCTCTGTGCCTGAGATGCCAGTGCAGTGAACTTCCTGGATCCAGAAGACAGCTGTAAGATCAGAAGAGGAGCAGCACAGCTCTGGCTATAGCGGTGGAATTCTCAATTCATGGAGCAAGTAAAGCTGAGCGCTGTTCTGCAAGAAGCTCGCTGGTGAAGTGGGGTGCCTCTGAGCACTTAGTTGGGGAATTTGAGTTTCCTGGCCCACAAAAGTGGAGCTGAGTACTTACATGTTGAGGCTTATAGCAGAGTGGTCTTCCTTTTCGATACTTATCAGCAGACTTGACAGAACTATGTAACATGTCCTGATAAGCAACTCAACCCTGAGCATTTTTCAATGGCAGCACAACTTGAAAACTTCCTTAATAAAGCTTTTCACCATGAATTCTCCTTGTGAGTTTTGTGTAGTTATGACAATGGATATAGAATCCAGAGAGATAAAATAGCAAACACTACTTAACACAATGGTGGGGGTGGGGGGGGGATCTGCTATTTTGTTCTTCTGGATGCTGCCACTCCCATGTGTGCCTTGATCTGCTCCAGAGTTTCAGGATTGCCTAGTCTCTTATTCCAGGAATACATCAAGTGGCCAGACATGGTTGGTCTCCTTGGGAGAGGAATCCATTTCAATGCTGGTTGAATCCAGCACAAGTCATCAGCATAGTTCTACCTGTTGTTGACACAAGGCACTGTCCACTGATGAACCACAGCCAAAGATTATAGAAGCCACCACCGGAATGGTGGCTTGGTCTTCACTTGCTCTTACCTTGACCTCACCAAAATGACAGCAGCTTCTGATGAGATAGATTGGTCCAAGAGCCACAAGGATGGAGCCACCCAACAATGGTGATAATGACGGGGAAGGACAGAGCAGCATTCAGTTCTGTGGTCTGCAAAGGCATCATTCATTGGACTGACTAACCTGCAACTAGCAAGAACAGATGATCCCAGGTTAAATGAAACTCAAACCCTTGTTCATATGCTGAGTTACAGGACAGATGGACTGATGGGAGCCAGAAAGGGCCATCTCACTTCAGCTACAGGGTGAGGGCTCCTGGGAGGAGGTCTGGTGCTGGGGGCTGGGAGATGGTATGACAGGGAGGTGAGCCATAGCCTGGGGAAGAGGTGGCAAGAATAGGATGAACGTCAGTTGAGAATTTGTTCTGTATCTATTGAATATTCCTGGACACAAGGAGTCAGAGAATCATGGACTTGCCCCATTGAGCCCTCCCTGTTTTGTTTCTAAAGCATTCTCCTGAGAAGACTGTCTAAAGCACAGACTGGCTCTTGACCACAAAGAGAGAGCCAGCAGTAACCTTTCTGACAGTTAGACATCTGACTCCATGGTAAAATCCATTGACCCTCATTAACTGGTGCAGAAAACCATCACACGGGTCTCAGATTAGGTTCCTGGGCCCCTGGTACATGAATTCTAAGTTGATAATCCTCCATCCCACACCTCAGGGAATGGGTCTTTGCCCAGTGGCTCCACCCATCACTGTCTATCATGACAATCAGGGCACCAACCATTGTCTGTCTGTCTGTCTGCCTTGTACTCACTGAAAGATCAGATCCATCTGGATTCTGTGGCCTTCTGTTTAGGATTTCTATCTGGGCTCCAGTGATCACTCTCGATGGGGTGTGCTAGCCCCACTCCTAAAATGGCCACATAGTGAAAAGAAAATATACCTCACCCACCCACCCCGACCCCTGTGCTTATTTTTAAGACTTTCACGGGCTCTTTCAGTTCAAGAGGTTTAGGGTGCCGGGAGTTGCCAATGAGTGGGTCCTGGCTCCTGACCAGCCTGTGTCCTGGGCCTTCTTCACAGTGGCTATGAGGTTAGAGAGCATTGTGGGAGACACTATCCATCTCTCCTCTCCCTCCCCACCCTCACCACAGAGGTCTTTCCTCTCATTTGCTGCCCTTTGCCAGGGACGTCTGTCTCCTGACAACATGTCCAAAGTACACGAGAGGAAGGCTCACCATGCCCACTTTATAAGAATATTCTGACTGTACTGCTTCCAGGATGGAGATGATGTCCATACACTGGTAGCCCATAGTATATCAGTTACTCTTCACCAGCACCCTAAGCCAATGGCATCAATTCTTCTCTGGTCTTCCTTGGTCACTGTCCAGTTTTTCTCGGCACAGAAGGCATTGAAAAATAACACCAGCCTTCAAAGTTACATTTTTCCTTCCCAATATTTAAAACAGAATTGGGGTTTGTGTTAGGCCCATGAAATGATCAATGCATGTGAACAGCACGTGCCTCACCTTCGAGAAGCAGTTCCAACCATCACAGGAATGTAAGTAAATTAAATGTCTGATTAGGACGACCCTCATATGACATGATAAATGCCAAAGAGCTCTTGGTAGAAGAAATGATCCCCGTCCCTGAAAAAAAAGGTGTTAAAGTAGTTGGTCTATCGATTGCCATATTGTAGTGACTTGTGTGTTGCTGTGATGCTGAAATGGTTGCTGGTGTTTTAAATACCAGCAGGGTCAGGTCTAGTGACTGAAAAGTATAAATCCATAGAGAAGCAAACTAGAACCCTACTACCTCCTGGCCTGGAGCCCACCCCACGAGACTGCTCATCCCAGTCTTTATGCAGGCATGAGGGAGATGCTGCCCCAGTCATCCCTAAGTCTCTCGCTAGAGTTACCACAGAAATGTCCTAATTAGCAGACAGTAATAACCAGGGACACTGTCTGTAAACTCCCTTCACACAGCAGAATGCCCTTGCCTGGCCTTCAATTATTGTTGTAACACTATATAGGGGAGCCTTCATTCACAAGGAAAACAAATAGATAATCCTAAATCATGTATGAATGTAACTGGAGAAAAAAACGAACAATAGATATGACCATCGAATTGTCTGAATGTAAAAGAGGTTTGTTAGGCATTCTAAATACAAACAAAAACCAAACTCAATATCAATACCATTGAGACAATCGATGCTAACTCATCGTGACCTTATAGGACAGGGTAGAACTGACTTTCTGAGAATGCACCACTTTATGCGAGTATGAAGTTTGTCTTTCTCCGGTAGAGAGCATTATCTGTGAGAAAACATCAGGGGTGTTTAGAGCCATTGCCATCACTGGATCCCACCCTTCTGAAAGTAACTATGTGTGTTCAGCTTCCGTTCCTGGGTCTTCTTATGGCCTGGACATCTCTAGGTTCCTAAATGCAGCAAACAGCACAGTCCACTTCCTTGTTTGGACAAGCAACAAAGTTTCTCTCTTTCAGTCAATCTGTGGCTGTAGCCAACCACAATTCTCCTTAGAAGCAAGAAGATTCTATGATACTGCTATACTGCATGCTGATTGGCTCCTCTCTTTCTTATGACCCTTCTTCTGAAAGAGGATGTCCAGTTACCGACAGTTGGGCTTTGGGTCTCCATTCTGCACTACCCTCATTCACAATCATATGATTTCTGTTCTGAGTCTTTGATGACTGATACCTGATCCTATACACACCCCATGATCACACAGGCTGGTGTGTTTCTTCCATGTGGACTTTGTTGCTTTTCAGCTGGATAGTTGATTCTTAATCTTCACCATTGAAACATGCAACTTTCCTCTAGTTCTTTAATGCTTTCTCTACCTGTGTTCCCTACCCACCAACCCCTACCACACACACACACATACACACACACACACACACACGACCTCAATTCTACCTTACAATTCCGGCTAGACCAGAGCATGTACACTGGTACATATGAGAGCTCACAACACAGGGAATCCAGGACAGATAAACCCGTCGGGGCCAATAATGAGAGTAGCAATACCAGGAGATAAAGGGGAATGTCAGGGGAGAAGAGGGGAACAAATCACAAGGATCTACATATAACCCCCTACCAGGGAGCTGGACAACAGAAAAGTGAGTGAAGGGAGACAAGAGAAAAGTGAGTGAAGGCAGATGCCTGACAGTGTAAGACATGACAAAATAATAATAATTTATAAATGATCAAGTGTGTGTGAGGGAGGGGGGCAGGCAAAACAAGGAACCAATTTCAAGGACTCAAGTAGAAAGAAAATGTTTTGAAAATAAGGATGGTAGCAAATGTACAAATGCGTTTGACACAATCGATGGATATATGCATTGTGCTAAGAGCTATATGAGTCCCCAGTAAAGTGATCTTTTTTAAAAAAGAAAGAAAGAAAAGAAAGAGAAGCAGGGAAATTGAGATGTTGTCTCCCATCGTATGGGTGTGTTGTCAGGAGAGGGCGGTCCCTGGAAAAGGACACCAGGCTTGGTCAAACAGAGGAAGACCCGCAAGAAGGGAGACTGACACAGTGGCTGCCAGGATGGCTCAGACAGAAGCACCAAGGTGAGGGTGGCATCGACCCAGGCTGTGTTCCACTCTTTTGTACACTGACTTGCTGCTAAGCATTGGAACGGACTCAATGACGCCTGAAAACAACAGGGCAGAGATGAATCCAGAAGAGTGCTCCTTGACCATATTATCTATGGAGCCCTGGAGGTGTAGGGGTGACACGCTTGACTTCGACCCACATGGTCACCGGCTCAAAATCACTGCAGGAGAAAGAGACAAGACTTCCTCCGCCTTTAAAGAGTTGCAGTCTCAGAAATCCCAGGGGCTCACTAGAAGTCAGCATTGATTCCATGGAAGTGAGTGCCACTTTGGGATTTGGGTATTATTTTCTAGTGGATAAAATGCCTCTTAAACTTCTCTTATGTTTAGCCAAGGCAATGGTCCCTCCGTATCGTTGCCTACGACAATAAATATGTTACATTTAGTGCGCATGAAGTTAGGAGTATATCTTTGTTTCCATGTGCCCTTGCTGTGGTAGTTAGGTGCAGTTGAATTGGTTCTGACCCAAAGCAGCCCCGTGTACAACGTAACAAAACACCTCCCCATCCTGCGCCATCCTCTCACTTGTTCGTACGTCTGGGTCCAGTGTTGCAACCACTGTGTCAGGCCATCTTGCTGAGGGCCTTCCTCTTTTCCCATGACCCTCTACTTCGATGTCCTCCAGAGATTGATCTCGCCTGGCAACAGGTTCAAAGCATGTGACAAGAAGTCTGGCCATCCTCGCTTCTAAGGAGCCCTGTGGCTTTTCTTCTTGCAAGTGACCTTAGGTATGTGTAATTTCTTTTAACAGGGAAGAGGACTCCCCCGATCGCAAGCTCCAACCACAAATGGGTGTGAAACTCCTTTTCAAAATAAATCTGATGCATTGGAGGAACATTATTTGAGGAACGCATTTCCAGCCTACTAAAATAAAGTGACAGAAAAGAATTATTCAGCATCTCTTAGACACCAGGCATATAAATAATCCATCAGTTATACATGTCATTGGCATGCTAGCTCTGGTTTCTTTTGCAAACCATTTTACTACTTTGAGTTCAATGAATTTTAAGGGGTAAATAGAGTTGACAAAACAAAGACTTAGCTTGAAACGATTTCTAAAACCTCGAGAACTTTTAGTGTGTGTAATATGCATTAAAGCATGTCAAAAGTTAAGCCCATAAGTCACCGAACCTCTCTTGGATTCAAACTCCAGCTTCAGAATAAAATGATGAAAGTATAATTACGCGGCAGAATTATGTTGAACACCAGGGAGTATTGCAGAGACTGCCCCGCTTGTCTTTCTCCACCTTGTCCTTAGCCAAGTGGCAGGAAACAGCTGGCCAGAATTTCTGAGTGCCTTTAATGAAGAGAATTCTTCGTTGTTAGGATTTGGTGATTAAATGAAATAAGACTAATATTCCTTGGTGAGTTTCCTGAAGGGAGATTACTATGGAGTCCATCTCTTCGCCTTTATGCTCCACAGAGAGGAGGGGCCATTCATGGAAAGTAAGCTTCGGATCCCTTGAATGGGTCAGCCTCACAGCTCCCCTTTCTGCTTCCTTCTCAGAATGTTTATTAGTCTTGGCTAAAGAGGATGGGCCCTTTTATTTACCGGGATCAGCTTTTCTCAGGAAGCAATTCCAGGGATTTGTAAGTTGAATGAAGTCGCCGCGCTGTCGAGTCCTATCCACACTCAGAGAGCCCATCAAACAGTCCACATCTGAAGCTGAACAACAGGAGCTTCCAGACTCCCACAAAGGTGCCAGAAGAACATTACCAGGACTGGTCAGACAAGACTTTGTCATCAGCTACTTTTTCTTCAGGACAAGAAAATATAGATCACTGGCCAGGGTTACTAGCTCATGCATGCATTTGATCCCTTCCCTGTTGTGTTAGTCTGGGTAGACTAGAGAAACAAATTCATAGACACAGTTATGGATATAAGGGAAAGGTTTATATACAAGGGAGTGGAACATTGAGAAAATGTCCCTACCCAGTCCAGTCCAAGGTCATACATCCAACATTAGCCCATATGCCTGACACCAGTCTATAAAGTCTCCTTCTGACTCACAAAGCACATGCAGTCAAAGCATCCCACTGTTGTCTGGGGTCTCCCCATGACTCCTCACTTCCAGGGCTCAGGGTCTATCAACAGCATCCAGTGGCAGTAGAAGCATCTCAGCACTGGCAAGGGTCTCCACATGGCTTCTCCAGCTTCAGAGGTCTGGTTCCATCCGGGTAAGGCCGTGTGGCTTCTCCTATAGCTTCTCCAGCTCCTCAGATGCTGCCATTTTATATTGCCCGTGGTTCATCATCTAGGAGACTGACTCAAGTCTCTCTCCTCCAATTGGGAAATACCACAAAACTTCCCAGAATTCTCAGGAGAAAGCCATGCCCACACAGAGGCCTCACTGGCTATCTCTGGATTAACAGGCTAGACTCCACTCCTACATCTCAATCATGAAACTGACATAGGTACATGTCCGCCACAACTGTTGACTCCAGGTAGCCCTGTTGGTGTCCTCGATGCTAACAGCAAGGTCAACAGTTCAAAACTACCATTCCCCCCTTTGGAAAAAAGACAAGACTTTCCACTCCCATTGAAAATGACAGTGTGGGAAACCCATGCGGACAGATCTACCCTTTCCCATTGGGTCACTGTAAGTTAGAATCCGCTTGATGACATGGAGTTTGGAGTTTGGCTCGGTTAACTAGGAATCAACCCTAATGACCCCTTTTGCTTTGTTCTTGTTTATCCACACGATTAGTCTCTACCTCCCTCATGATCTGGGGATAGTTGCTACCTTTCTGAATCGCCAGCCACTATCAGTTAAATCAAACTCACTGATTCATGGAGACACTCTGGTTCAGAACACAACTATTGCTTTGAGTTTCGAAGACGGTAGGTCTGGGTCAAAACAGTCTCATCTTTCTCCAAAGTGGTTGATCACTATCACCCATTTTGTATAGGCAGAAACTAAACATGGAACCCTGAACGGAACCTGAGCAGGCTTAGCGTTGGGTCTGCTGACCTCAGAACCCACACAGTCCAAGTCAAAGAACCTTAATGATTGATCAAAGACTCTATATTCTGTGATTGGGATCACTGACAGTGGCTTTCAATCTGGCTGGCCACAACCCTCTGTTAGAAATATGTTTATACCTACCCACATATGCACAACTGAGACAATTTCCCTGAACACTTATGATCATACTAAAAACATTTTCTATTGAATCATATTCTTTTTTAATATAGAGAAAAATGGTTCATTCATTTTATGACCCACTGTGGGCAAAATTGGAAAATAGACCTAAAATTACTTATGCTGTTTTTTCTTTTTTCCAGCAATTTTTTATTGTAAATGAGGTGGGAGTTTGGATTTGAGATGAACTTAGCATTCAACAGGCCAAACCACTAACCATACCCCTCAGTAGTTTCCCGCCACCTGTCTATCAGTCTGCGTCTCTTCTCCTCTCCTTGCACTCCATGGACCATCAACCTCCATTTCACCCAATGCAATACCAGGCAATGATCTAGGCCATTGTCCCATTATTCTTCCTCCATTGGTACCCTCAGGAGTCTGCTCCCGTGGTGTGAGAGTCTTTGATGGTGTGTGTAGAGGGGGTGGGGAGTGAGTTTTTCCCCTTTATACTGGTGGTCTCAAATAATATTTGCCCTTTTGTGATTGGCTAATTTCACTCAACATGATCTTCTAAGTCTGCCATGAGATGTATCAGGGTTCTGTCATTGTTTATGTATAGATAGTATCCCTCCATGCATAACAGGCTGAACCCCACTCACCCAAACCGGAATTGTGCTGGGTAGTGCAGAGCATTCATAGTATGCATTTTTCCTGTTTGGTGATTATTGAGCAACTCTCTCTACATTTGCGCATCCAGTGGTATCACTTGGGAAGATTCTCTCTGGTGATGGTAGATCTTTTTCTAAAAGTGGGTTGTACTTAGACCTCATTTTTGGTGATGACTTATTTAAAAGGATAGTATGCAGCTGTGGAATTTTGTTTCCTGCTTGGGAAAATTGGCACAGAAACTGCTGTGATATTGAACACAGCATACAAAGACAGCACCATGGGAAATTCTTGAGTGTATAAGTGGTTTTCTCATTTCAAAAACAGTGGAATGCCGATTGATGATAAACACTGTTCAGTTCATCAACTTCCTGACCAGATGAAAATATTGTCTCCTAGTGCATTTGGACTCATTCCTTCATGTCAGACTGTTAATCAAATTTTTTTCTTGAGAGGTCCAGAAAAAAGCACATAACATTAAAAGCCTGACTTGTGGCAGACAAGGGACTGGTGTTACTACCCAACAATGCACCTACTTATGCAGCCACCCCAGTATACTAGTTTTGGGTAGAAGACAGCATGCTTCTCTTGCCTCACACACCTGACCTTGCTTCATGTGGCTTGTTTTTGTTTTTGTGAATGCAGAGGGACATGAAAGGATGACAAATTGATGACATAGAAGAGGTGAAGAAAAAAAGAATGGATGTGCTGCCAGTCATCCAAACTGATGAATTTGAAAAATGTTTCTAAGAATGGAATCACAGATTCAACAAAAGTATTAAGTTCATTGGGGAGTATTTTGAAGGTGAGAAGGTTGTTTTGTAAAGACAAAATAAATACATGGCTTTGGGGGGGAGATGCGGTTTTTTGGTGGGGAGGGAGGGTTATCCCTCATATGTACCAGAGTCCTTTTATCCCTTCTTCTACTGATGGGCATTCAGGTTAAATATGTCACGGCCGAAAATCAGAAGTGTGTGAGCTATCCATTCTTCGCATTTGGTGTTTCCAGATGGCTTGTCCAAAATGATCTGGTAGAATCTCTCCTTCCAAGAGTTCTGGTGGCATATTTTTTTTTAATTTTATTGGGGGCTCTTACAGCTACTACAACATTCAGTACATCATTTGTATCAAGCACATTTGCACACATATTTCCACATACATTTCCCAATATTTTCCACCTGAGCCCTTGATACAAGCCCCTTTTAAAAAAAACCCTCCCCTTTCCCTCCCCCCCCTTTTTAAAAAAATTGATCATTTTATTGG
>PVJH01012333.1:0-64866 GCA_004026705.1 Nesogale talazaci
TTCTACTTACCTCAGGGGGCTCATGCAGTACTTCTCCTTTTGTGATTGACTAACTTCGCTTAGCATAATTTCCTCCAGTTCTTCCCACGCAGAGATGTGTTTCATGTGTTCGTCTGAGCTTTTGAGTGAGGCATAGTACTCCACTGTGTGTATGTGCCAGTGCTTGCTGATCCATTCATCTACTGATGAATTTTTTTTGTTTTTTTATTTTTATATTGCCAAAGCTTTTACAAATGAGGCAAAAGTAATGTTCATAGTCAAATTCAAAATAATCTCAAATACATGGAAAATTCTCATGCTAAGGGAAATTCAAATTATAACCACTGAAATACAATTTCTTGACTATTAAATTGACAAAAATACAAAAGTTTGAAAATTAACCATGTTGGAGATCTTGTAGGGGGATAAGTATTTTTATTTACTGCTCGTAAGAGTACAAATTATAATATTTCCCATGGAGAATTTGGAAATATCCTAAATAAAAAAGAATGCCTTCAGCGTTTGTTCCAATATTCCCACTTCGAAGAAGCAAATGTAAATTACTTGAACAGATTTGGAATAGCATATGTACAAGTTTATTTGTCGAACATTATTTGTGCAAACAAAAGTTTAGAAAAAGCCCACTTGTCCAACAATAGGAAGCTGCTGAAATCAACGGTTGTGCAACCACATAAAGGCTATTATAGCCCTTGAAAGAAAAGAATGAAGAAGAGTTCTACATAATGATAAGAATTATACTCTGGAACAAGTAGTCTTAAGCTTAAAAGGCAAGAGACAAAGAATAGTTATCGTGTGCTACATTTTGTGTGCGAAAGAAGAAACAAGCATGTATGAATGTGACTGTATGGGGGAGCTTCAAAACATTCATGGAAAAATAGAACAAAAAATAATGGTACCAATATACATATAATTTAAAAGAAATAAAATAGAAATATTTTAAATCCAAAAAAAAGAAATTCTCTTTCAATTATTTGATTTCATAATTTTGCCTATTTTTCATAGCTACTCTATGACTAGGGGCACGTTTCATAGACTACTGAAATCCATTTTGACCCTTTTTTCCATATTTAATAACTTTTTACTTTCTTTAGGAATAATTTTTCGTGTCATCCAACAGTTTGTCTGTTCTTCCCTCAGATTTACAACAGCAAATCTGTTCTTGAGATGGTCTCAAATTTCAGGTATGGTTGACTCAAAGTTTTCTTTTGGTTCCTGTGGACTTGTTTGAATTTTCTTCAGCATCAACTTGAACTTACAATTGATGGTCCATTCCTGAGACAGGAGTCAGCTTCTGGATTGTGTTTTATGGCTAATTTTGTGCTTCTCTGCCATCTCTTCCCAACAATTTCATCCATTTTATCTCTGCATATTCCTTTTGGAGAAATCCATGAATAATAACCAAGTTGTGTTCTTCAAAAGCTATTTTCTGTTAACAAGTCATTGTTCTTGCAAAATTTTATCATAGTTTCCAGTTTCATTTCTATTACAATACCGAAAATTTCTAACTGCTTTTCTTTCCTCTTTGTTTCCAACCTTTGTATTCTAAGTACCGTTAACTATCAATGCTTCTTGGTTGCGTGTTTGATCAATTTGAGACTGAAGATGTTGATAGGATTCTTTGATTTTAGTTACATTGATTGGACTTCTTTGAAAATTGATTAGACACAACCCTATCACAGATAGCATTGTAGTGCAAAATAGACCTTGAGACATCCTTTCTGACATTCAATAAGATGTCCTTCCTCTTAATAGTGCCATTTCAAGTATAATAAATCAAATGATTTTCTGATTCAAAATGACAAATGCCAGTCAATTTCAGCTCACTGATATCTAGAATGTTGCTCATCATGCATTCTGTTTCATTGGGATGACTTCCAATTTTCCTAGATTCATAATTCATACATTGCAAGTTTTGATTATTAGTAGAAGCTGACTCTTCTTACATTTAGTTATTCCCAGTCAGCCAATAAAGATACTGAAGACTGCAGTCCAGCACTCTACACCATTCTTGTCACCATGGTTGACTGTACTTTGAAAAAGCAGCTGTCGTCAATCATATTTTGAGTGCCTTCTGTCACAAAGGTCCCCTCCTCTAGCATTATCTGACAAGTTTGATTTCCATTCATTAGACTTTCAGGATCTGATATTATTTCATGCCATGCAAACAGGTTTTAGCAGCTACTTTCTCTAAGTGAGCCACTGATTCCTTCTTTGAGTAGTTTGTTCTTAGTGTTCATTTTGAGTTATCCTCTTGACATATGTGATAGGAAGATTTGTTGTGCCAACATGGCCAATGTAGATAGATTGATTTGTTGTAACAACATGACCAATGAACACATGTGAGATTAATTAAAGTAAAGCGATATAAATGGCTTGGCAAGCTTCACCTCTCTTTCTTGCTCTTGGATCTTCAGACCAGTGTGCAGCTGGTTGCCTTGCTTGTGTATCAATTTGCAAGCTATACTACCCGTGGCACACCTAATCTGTGGACTGTGTCACTATAAGTTGAGGTTTCTTCAAGCGCTGATTCCTATTGGAATACACACCTTTTGCGTTTGGGACAACATCGCTGAATACAAAATGGGTGCAAAGCAAATGTGGTGAAGAAACCAGATGACTATCAAAAGATATAGCATCTGGGGCATTAAAGGCTCGAAGACAAACAAGCAGCCATCTACATGAGAAACAATAAAGGCCACATGGTAGAAGCACACCAGTCTGTGTATCTGAAATCAAAGACCAAGAATAAAAAGTTATATCCATGTTAATGAAGGGGGAGTGCAGAGTGGGGACCCAAAGTCCATCTGGAGTCAATTGTACATCCCCTTAAAGAAAGGTCACAAGGAAGAGGCAACCCGTCAGGGTGCTGTAAAGTAAAGATGAAAATATACCTTTCCTCTAGTTCTTTAATGCTCCCTCCTCCCACTCTATTGACTGCACTTCTACCTTACAAATCCTCTTAGACCAGAGGATGTACACTGGCACAGATAAGAGCGGGAAATATAGGGAATCCAGGACAATTAAACCCCGCAGGACCATACCAGGAGGGCAAGGGGAAGATGGGGGAGGAAGGGGGAATTTATCACATATATCTACATATAACACACTCCCAGGGGGAGAACAACAAAAAAGTGGGTGAAGGGAGACATCGTTCAGTGTAAGACATGAAAAAATAATAATTTATAAATAAGCAAGGGTTGGTGAGGGAGCAAGGGTGGAGAAAGGAGGAGTTGATAACAAGGGCTCAAGTAGAAAGCACGTTTTGAAAAAAATGATGGCAACAAATGTACAAATGTACAAATGTGTCTGACACATTAAAAATCATTTTTAAGGGGAAAAAAGGGCAATACAGAGACATTCCAGAGAATTTACTGGGATAAATTCAAAGTAGTGAGGTCTGTTTAGAAGGCTGAGTGACAAAAAAAAAAAGATTTTTTAAAAGTTTATGTTATCTATTTGAGGGATATCCTAAAGGGTAATCTTGATAGAATTTCTTCAATAACACAAGAAAAACATGAGGATTTTACAGAGTTTTTAAGAAACTATATAGCTATATTGTTGAGCAAGACAAGGATAGTTGTAGGGAGGACTTTTTAAAAAAATCCAGCACAACAATGTGCCCATTCTTTCCTTGTGATAGCATGGGCTATGCCATTAGAATTTCACTGGGAAATATACTTATCCAACTGATAAAGCTGCTGATCCTGCCCTTCAAAATTATTCTTATACACAGAATTATTCTTATACACAGAACTAGAACATTTAAAAGGAAATTATTTGAGAGACAGAAGAATGCCCAAACTCCTGTTCCGATATGGCATCATTCTCCTTTGGGGAAGTGTTAGAACATTGGAAAACATTGCCTTCAGATAAATATTTACTATAATGGAGGGTATACCAAGAAACAATAGATGAGCATTTAAATATTTTTAAAATCAAAGTTCCTATAATTTTCTTGCAATATTTTGATTAACACTAGTACTCAAGTCTTCTTTATTTGAGTTGACATATATTTGCTGTGTGTCCACTTTCTATTTTGTATTATTTTATATTTGGATATATGTACTTTAGTATTTCTCAGGTCCACCTTTCATGATCAAGGTTCCCATCACTTCTTCTTTCCAGCAAAAAATATAGAATTCAAAATGGAAAAAAAATGTGTCTGGCACAATGGATGTATGTATATGTTGCCATAAGAGATGTATGAATCCCCAATAAAATGATTAAAAATAAACACATCAATAAAAAAATGGAAACAGCAATAAAAATAAAGCATGCAGGGAGAAGATCAGTAAAAACAGAATCTCTTCATGCCATAATACTGAATCTTAGTGATCATGATTCCTAATGTCCAGAAACCACATGACGGTGTAAAGAGAGCTTCTCAGATCCTCATCAGAGGCTTGTTGTGGTAAGACATTCTTACTGATGTGCCTGTCTCCCAGCTGAGCCCAGAGTATTTGGTTAGCGGAGGCCAGTTCTTCTCTCTGTCTCCATGTCTTTCACGAAGGAAAAAGGAGTCTCAAGCATACAGGGAGGTAAGTGACTAAGGCAGGGTAATAGAGGAGTCGATTCTTTCCCAGGTGGGACTTTATTAGGGAAAGGTTTCACCTGCTGGTGAAGGACAGACAGCACTTTCCAGACAGAATTAATTGTGGTGACTGGCTTTTTCAAGGCTTCCTCCTCTTCACTTCAGTGCCTCCCATTTTCAGAAGCAGCAGCTCCCTTGACAGGTCTGTGCTCCATTCTGTTTGTGCTGTCAAACTCACGATTACTTCATTACCAGCGGAGTCTCAGGCCTTGGGAGGAGAATTCTCTGTTATCACGTTGTTTGAAGATGGTCATTTTCGCTTGGGGCAGGTCATCCATTTTCCTTGGAGAGAGAGAGAGAGCTCTCTGCACTATTCCAAGTTTGGGGTAGAAAACTGTCTGATCTTACTGTTCTTATTCTGGTGGAAAAGAGTAGATAAAACACTGGTTACTGTGTTATTCCTTTAGCCTTTGAGTCCCAGATCATTCATATTTTTCTTATCAATTTCAGATATTTCCTTTAAAAGTGACCAGATTTTAAGCAGGGCACCATTGACAAGGGGCGGGGGGAGGCAGTTCTTGATTAAAAATTCGGTCTAAAGGGAGCAACAAAAAATGTTCATAGAATGCAAAAATCGTATTTTTTGGGGGGGTTTGGGGCATCATTGCCCTCTGGTGGTGGGAGTAGGCAGCCCAGCTTTGCTGCTGGATTTGAACCTCCAACCCAGTGGGCCGCAGTCCCATACACAACCACTACGCCACCAGGGCTCAGCCCCCAAAATAGTATTTTTATATATTTATTTAATTTCAAAATGCCAGGGACACAGGACAAATTGTTAAAAAGCAGGATGTTTGGTTACCTTACTAGGGCATCTCTAGAATTTTTAATTTTAATTAAATGGGTTGGGAAAGTTTGCACTACCTTGTCTAAAGTTCCAATGAGTTTCTTTAGTATTGGTTATCTTATGATTTATCTTGATAAAATTTTATTTCCTCCCCCACCCCCAAAATATTTTCTTACTATGCTTGTCTGGATTATTGCATTTGTGTGTGTGTGTGTGTGTGTGTGTGTGTATTTCAGAGAGAGAGAGAGAGAGAGAGAGAGAGAGAGAGAGAGAGAGAGAGGAAATGTCCTTGATTTATGAAACTACAAAGAATATAAGCATATTAATTTGCTGATCTAAATATAAAATTTATGGGCTGAGCCCCAGTGGCATAGTGGTTGTGTGCGGGATTGCGGCCCACTGGATTGGAGGATCAAATCCAGCAGCACTCTCCAGGAGCAAGGCTGGGCCTTCTACTCCCACCACCAGGGGGCAGTGATGACCCCCCTCAAAAAAGCAAAATAAAAAGAAGTATAAAATTTATGACATTATCAGCAATGTATTTTTGTTTTTGAAAAATAGTCACTTAAATCATTGTGAAAAAGTCATCTGTGTAGACAAAATTCAGATATCTACACTATTGTGTTAGGCTCCATTGAGGTTCTTGTGGGGAAACATAAGAAATCCAGTGCCAAATATATATGTATGTAACAGGCTTTATAGGGATTGATCAAGGGTAATGTAGCAAAGAGAAATTATTGAAACCCAAATAAAGCATGTGTTTGATAGTGGAATAAGAGGAAGGAAACAAGAGAAAGTAGGATAAGATAAAAGGAAATAGAGGAAGGATCTGGGAGGCAAAGCGCACCTACAAAAGTCCAAATACAGGCATAAGCATAGATGACTATATTTATATATTATGAAGGGGAAATAGATCTATGGTCATATACTTATAGGCACCAGATGGACATTGGATCTCCTCAATGCAAGAACTTCCTCAATGCAAAAACACTTTGTTCTACCAAATTGGCATTCTTTGATACTCACCTTCCTGACATTATCACTGAAGACAAACATGCGCACAAGGAAAAGTGATGAAGAAAGATGATGGTGCCTGTCTATCAAAGATATAGCATCTGAGACCTTAAAGGTTTGGAGGTTAACAAGTGGCCAGAAGCAACAAAGCCCACATGTAGGAAGCATACCAGCCTGTGTGCCTACAAGACGTCAAAGGGATCAGGTATCAGGCATCAAAGAATTAAAAATTTTATCATTGTAAATGGGGTGAATGCAAACTGGGGACCAACATCCATCTGCAGGGGAAGTGATATCCCTTTACAAAAGTGTCATGGGGAAGAAACGAGTCAGTCAGGGTACAGTATAGCAATGATGAAATATGTAACTTTCCTCTAGTTCTTAAATGCTTCCTCCCTCTTACTATCATGACCTGAACTCTACCTTACAAATCCGGTTGGACCAGAGGATGTACAGTGGTACAGATAGGAACCAGAAACTTGAGGAATCCAGGACATATGATTCCATTAAGACCAATGGTGAGAGGGGCGATACTGGGAGAGTGGAGGAAAGGTGGAGCAGAAAGGAGGAAGTGATTAAAGTCTCTACATATAACCTCCTACCTGGGTTATAGACAATAAGTAAGTGGGCAAATGGAGATCTCGGGAAGTATACAATATGACAAAATAATAATTTATAAACTATCAATGTCCTATGAGGGAGGGGGAAGCAGGGCCGGAGTGGAAAAAGGAGGAGCTGATACCAAGAGCTTAAGAAGAAAGAAAATATTTTGAGAATGATGATGGCAACCAATGTCCAAATGTGCTTTGCATACAATGGATGTTTATACAGATTATGATGAGATGTATGAGCCCCCAATAAAACAATTTAAAAATGAAAGAGACTTATATCAAGAAACATACATATCAAGAAGGCAACCAGTCCAACTGAAAACCATAAGCCTAATGTTATTTCACAAGTGCCACTTGGATACATATGGCCGCAGGGAAGTGATGTAGACAGGTGAAGCAGGAAGCAAGAGTCACAATCTGATAAAGACAGAATTGCATGGATCTAAGTTAAGCGGGAACATGGCAGGGAACCAATAGTTGCCAGGATCAGGTGGCCCATGTGGAGTGATCCCTGGAGGCAGACACAGAGTCCCAGTGAAGTCCCAGGGAGGACGATGATGAAATAGCAGAGAGATTGTCCCTCACTTCAAAACAAATGACCTCATCCTCAAGATATTCCACTTGACTGGCATCATCGACTGCCATCTTAGCCAAGGGTGTGTAGTTGACAAAACTGGCTACAAAAATGATCTAAGTATTCATGTTCCCTTTTGTGTTGTTGTTAATCAATTGAATTAATCAATGTGTTGCAGGTCTAATGTGTGGTGCCCTGGTGAGCTAGGGGCTACAAACTGGCCTGCTCATCACAAAGCCAGCAGTTTGGAGTCCCTGGCCACACTGAAGGAGGAAGTCAGTGATTTCTACTCCCATGGACCCTGTCCTAAAGGGTCACCATGAGTTGGTATTGACTGATAGAATTCAGAATGTGATGGTCTCCATTGTAACCCCTGAGAATAAAATAATTCATGAAACAGACATTGAGCTCAAGCTCACATGTAGTACATTCCACAGGAAGGAGCAGGTATCAATCTCTTTTCAAAATAATAAAATTATTTCATCTCTAATAATTTTCTCTAAGGATCCTTGGTGGCATACTAGTCCTTCAGGGGCGTGTGAGTCAGAACTGACTCATTGGTGGTAAATTTTTGACATTTATTAAATTCATTTTCATTATCAGAGTAAACAGATTTGTTGTGAGAGTAAGCTCTGACCCATAATTATCCTATGTTAACTGATTTATCTGATGTTAAAAAAGTCTTCACATTGAGAATTCTTTAGATTACCTGCCTATTCATCAATCTTACATTTAGACTCCTGTTGCATATGAACACCTTCCTTTTATATTGATTTTAAATATCTTAAAATTCCAGATTATTTTGAGTCTGAGATAGTTAAGGCTTATTGTTCCATCCTGGCTGATGAAACACACATGGAATCAATTGAAAGGTGGAGAAATAAATGGCTTCTCGAGCCTTGTCTTTCTAGTTCTTGGGTATCTTGCTCTCTAAAGATCAGACTGGGGAGCAGCTGCCTTAGCCAGTTCCCTGCTTCATCTGGCAAGGCTCACTTCCTGCAAGACATCGCTGAGGAGAAGCTCATGGACCTACCTTGATGCAGCCCTGGTGCTGGAGCAGCTGCCTGGAGCGCCCTGTCCATAATGTGATGCTTAGATGCTCACTGATTCAGCTTTCCTCCTGCAGTTGGCATTATTGTGTGTGTTTAGTGAGATCCAGAAGGACTTTGTAAATTGGTGTCAGATATATGGGCTGATGTTGGACATATGGGATTGGACAGCACTGGATCGGAATGCTTTCTTCAGGTACACATACCCTTTATATACAACTCTCTTTTGTATGCACATGATTTTCTGTGGACTTTTTTCTCTAATGTATCCATACTAACACAGAATCTTTTCAGAACAATGTCCAAGCAAATCTGAAAATCATGAGCCAATCAAATGAGGTATAACCTATGCCAGATTCATCTCTCTTAAGTGTTTAGAGAAACAATCCTGAAGTGCTATACTTTTAGAGGTATTCTAATTTCCTCCTTATTTCATTTTAAATTAAATTGTTTGTCTCATTAGTGATGTAACACGAGAGTCTCTCATAGATTATATAATTTATAGAGAATGGATAAGTAGTTAATAGTAGATGAATAATTAGAGTAAGCTTAATTTTGTTCTAAGGTAGTAAACCTTAGTAGGAAGATGCATATTTGACCAGTTTAATCCACAAAATAAAAAAGAAAAGTAAAGTTTTAAGAATTTGATTTTGTATTGGCACTTTGACTTGCTGCCTTCTGGGTGTGCCAAATCCTGGCTACTGCCTTCAGCACCATAATTTAACTCTAGGGCCTCACTCTCCCACTGACAGCATCCTTTGAGCAATGCACTAATAGATCATGGCTGATGATGTTCATTAATGACGAATCCCACTAATATATCATTTTCTCTGTTGCACAGGTGTTTTATCAGATTAATTTCATTGATGCAGTGGCCTGTGATGATGATACATTGCTCAAAGGATGTTGTAATTCAGAAAGAAATGAAATTTGGAATTAAACCCATATTCAGCAGCTTTGAGGCTTTACTAGAAAATGTTACAGAGACCATCAATACGAATGGATATATATTTAAATGTTAAGCCTATATTTTAATATTTGTATTAAACAAAGTAAAACAGCTCATATCCTTACTTATAAATATGTATATTTAAACCCCATTTAGATCTTCAAATTGTGACTTTTTAACTTCTTGACAAGTAGCTTCTCTCTGAGAATGAAAGTATAAAACTCATATCCAATAATGATTTCTAAAATTAGATACTGCCATTTTGTGTCCTTAAGCAAAATTGTTAAAAGTATGTAATGTAGTGTTTTACTTTCACCTTGTCTTAACTAGGACACTGAGCAAGCATATACCTAATTTTTCATATACTAAGTAAACATGTTTAACATGATGATGTTAAGTCAATATAAGACAGATTACTACATGCATTTAACCAAAATAAAAATACAATATTATTTATAATTCTTCTGTGAATATATGGATAAAAATATTGAAATATCATTATAACTAATTTTAATTAGACATCTTTGATGATAAAGAATAAGGTTAGCAGTATACTTCTATGGACATTTTTAGTTTTAATTATAAAATTTGATTAGTATATTAATGCATTGTTTTTATTTATAATTATTACCTATATAAGGATCACTGGTGATATAGGAGTTAAAGTGCTTGTCTGTTACCTGAAAGGTCAGGAAATTCAAACCCACCTGAATTAATCAGGGAAGACTAGAGAAACAAATTCATAAACACACATATTTATATGAGGGAGAGAGGTTTATATACAAGACGAATGGAACATTGAGAAAGCATCCCAACCCAGTCCAATCCAAGTCCATAAGTCAGATATAAGCCCAGATGTCTGATACATAGTCCAAGTCCATCAGTCATCTTCAAACTCACAAAGCACATTCAATGAGCCCAGGACAATCAATCACTCATTATCTGTTCACATATATGTATCTGTGTGTGTGTTTGTGATATGTTGCCATCTATGCAATCTTATTTCCCAGAGCAGTTCTCTATTTAGTTTTCACCTTATATGTGGCATTTATTATCCCATATTTATAAAATCTACTTAAAATAACTTCTTAATATTATCTACTTGCAAGTTATGGATTATCATAGGCTAAATTTTCCCAATATGTTAGTCTGGGTAGTCTAGAGAAACAAATTCATAAACATGCATATGTATACAAGGAAAATTTTATATATAAGAGGAATGGAACATTGAAAAGCATTCCAACCCAGTCCAGTCCAAACCCACAAGTCTGACATTAGTCCATATGTCCAATACCAGTCTATAAAGTTTTCTTCAGCTACACAAGTCACATGCAATGACGCCAGCACCACCTCTGGTCAGTGAGTACAGAGCCTTGTGTATCCAGTGGTGGCAGAAGCATATCTGCACTAGTAGGGGTCTCTCTGTGGCTTCTCAAGCATCTCAACACTCGCAGGCATCTCAACATGACTTTTCCAGGTTCAGAGGTCTGGTTCCAGTAGCATAAGCCCATGTGCCTTCTCCTCCTGGATGCCTTACAGGGAGGCAGCCGTGTATGTTGTCAGTAGAACAACTCCAAAGGACTACGTTGTAAGCCTCTCACCTCCAATTAGGAAATACCACAAGATTTCCCAGCATACTCAGGAGAAAGCCATGCCCACACAGAGGTCTCATTGACTATCTCCAGAGTGACAGGCTAGACTCCACCCATACACTCCCAATCCTGAAAGTGACACAAGAGTACATGACTGCCACACCACCTGCTGTTCTTCAGAAAACAGATGTACAGAATGGGATGACATATCAGGATGCAGTGTAGCACTGTTTTAACACATAACCATCCTCTAGTTCTCTAATATTCCCCCCCTTCTACTACTATGGTCTTAGTTTCAATTCATTTTTCCTGTTAGACTGTTCATTTAAATAATTAATATAATTTGATGCATGAAATCCAAGATAGACAAACCCTTCAGAAATATTGATGGGATCAGTGATTCTCTGAGGGTATAGAAAGGGAGTGGGTGAGTAAAGATAATGGGAAACTGATAGCAACAATGGCTAAATAATCTCACTGCAGGAGAATGGATAACAGGGTGGCAGGTGAATGGACATATTGGATGGTATAAGATATGCCCCCCGAAAATAAAAGAAAACAGCAACAATAATGTTTAATTAAACAACATTTCCATAGGGGGAAATGGGAGAGGGTGGGGATAAAGGAGAGACGATATCAAAGAGTGCAAGAAGAAAGAAAATGTTTTGAAAATGAAGGTGGCAACAAGTGTACAATCATGCTTGATCTAATTGAACTATGGAATGTTATAATATGTATAAGAACTCCAAATAAAATGGGGGGGGGTCTGTGGGGGCAATTCTCTTTAGGGAAAGAGCTGTTTTTAATATATTTCCAAAGCAATGCAGCCATTAAATCTTCAATAATTTTCTAAAATTATTTGAATCTAGTAAAAGTATGCTATTAGGTCCGATTTGGTGGCTCAGAATTGGCACAATGATAGTGGATTTAAGATGTTAGCTCCTTACATATATGAGGAAGACTTGTTTTAAGAGGGTGTTTAATCACATAGTATTATATCATTCCTTTACAACACAATATTTTCTTAAAACAACTTCCTTGAAATTGAAACCATTGTTCCAAATCCACTAGTCACTCTATAAGAGAAATATATGGTAGTGTATGTACACAAGGATTCTCCAAACCAACAAGCCATGAGCCAATAGGAAGCTTTTGATGCTGTGATTCTACAAGGCAGATTGGGAAGATTCTAGATGTTTTCAGGTTTATAAATATTTCCTTAAATAAATGGCTACATCTTTTTCATCTAGAGCACCTGGTGGATCTGAACTGCCAAGATATTGTCTCACAGCCTACCATTTAACCAGGGCTCCTAGGTGAATAGCTTTCAGACTTTTGAGTTGATTCCAACTCATAATGACCCACTGTTTACAGAATGATATCCTGCTGGATTATACAACATCCTCACAATTACACATTTTTCACCCCATAGTTACAGTTATTGTGTCAATTCATTAAATTGAAGGTCTTCCTCTATTTCATTGATTCCACTTTACCAAACATGGTGCCCTTTCACTATTGTCTTTTGATATCATAGTCAAGGTATATGAGACAGAGTCACATGATCTCACTTTTAAGGAGCATTCTTCCCGTACTTTTCCCAAAATAGATTTATTTGTGCTTCTGGTAGTCCATGGTATTTTCAAAATTCTTAGCCAAGACTATAATTCAGATGCAGAAATTCCTTTTCAGCATTGTCCAACTTTCATATAAAAGTAAAACTACTGTGGCATAATCACACACATCTGTGTCCTGCAATGTACACCCTTGTTTCCCAACCCTTTAAAAGGTTTTGTGTAGCAGATTAGCTTCATGCACTATATCTGAGTTCTTGACTGCTGCTTTCATAAAAAAAATATTGTGAATCCAAGCAAGATAAAATTTTTGATTTTAATATTTTATCCATTCATCATAAAGTAGAATATTCGGCCAGTAATGTGGATTTGGGGTTATAATTCAAAATGAGTGCTGCACTCTTTTATTTTCAGCAGCAGGTGCTTCAAGTTCCCATCTCTTTCAGCAAACAAAATTGTGTCTTCAACATAGCTCAGGCTGTTTAATAAACCTTCATACAATCCTAATTCCCCATTCCTCTTCATATGGATGTTTCTTTGACTATTTGTTCAGCATACAGATTAAACAAGTAGGGTGAAAGGATACAATCTTGACACACATCTTTGCTGACTTTACCCATGCCGCAATTCCCTGTTTTGTTTGAACACTTGCTTCTTTGTCCGTAGGACCAATGAACACAATGGAGTATTTTGGAATTCCCATTCTTTATAGTGTTAACCATGATTTTCTCTCAATCACAAATCCAGATTTCTTTGCATAGTCAATAAAACACATGTAAACATACTTGCAATATTTTATGACTTCAGGCAGGATCCATCCAAGGTCAACACTGAGCTTGTTGACATAACTTCCGTTGTGTCGTGCATTTGTTACGTCAGCTAGGGTCAGAAACATCTAGTCTACCATAATCGTGGACGATTCATCTCAAACTGCTTCACATGATAATGAGGGTCAGGCTGTGTATTATGAGACATATCGCTGCAATGGAATAAGGGCCAGTCAGCAAGCAGGAATAATGGTCAATAGGAAAACGAACAGAGGTGAGCCAACATAGTCACAACACTGAATCCCCTTGAAACTAGTCCTTTTTCTAGACCGGTATCATCATCAGTTCATAAGGGGATTGGATTTATGATTGAGGTACACTGCTATTATGAAATATATGCACCATCTACTATCCTATTCTTTATCATTATAATATCTTGCATGTGCGGCACCCTTCAACAACAAACATTCAGGAGAAACTTGTTAGTTTCTCAAGGAGGAATCCCTGACTTTGGCTACTTTGTCAATGTATTGCTGTAAACTGTTTTGAATTATCTTTCGAATGCTATATTAATTATAGTGTGACAGTTTTCACAATTGTTTGGGTCCTTGTTGTTTGGAATGGGCTTAAATATGGTTCAACTTCATTTGATTGGTCAGGTAACCACTTTCCAAGTTTCTCCACATAGACGCGTTGGTACTTCCAGAGTGTCAGTAGTTTACAAACTTTATAAAGCAATTCTATTTTGTTTTACATATCACAAGCAACTGAATGGCAATGGAAATTTTTGTTTTTTCCCTTCAGAGTATCATGCAAATATATCCTTAACCATTTTTTTGTCTTTATATATCATTAACCTTAGAGCTGCTTAGCTGTATCTAATTCTTCAGTATCTCCCGTAATGTCCTAGAATTATCTATATTCGTGCATAAGATACACGTTTTCTCTAATGTCAATTTATAATGAAAGTTATCAGTTTATCATAACTATATTTGACAAAATGAAAAGCCACTGTATACTTTAATCATTAAATCAATAAATTGATTTAGGACAAATTTTAATAACTTCTGTGGATATACATATGTACATATATATCACTTATACTATTCTTTTCTACTAGCAATTGATCTAGCCCAACCAGATGTAGAATGACAGAAAATTCAACATTCTCTTGTACTATTTCTGCCTGCTATATTTCTTAGCCTTAGATCTTTATAATCCAATAAATATAAGTGCCTCATGCTCTATAAATATGTCACCTAGTTGCCTGACTTGTGGGATAAGATTTACAATATTATAAAGGCAAATGGAAAGCCTAACTCCCTTCTACTCTTAGTTAGAATAATCCATGAATACATGAAATGTCGCATTCTGAAGTGACTCAAGAAAAGATTTAAGTACATGATGTTAGTGCTTCCATTTTGTTTCTATTTAATATCTCTGTTGAATTTTAAGGAAAATATAAATAAGGGCTGGATTCAACCAAATAGTCTCAGTCACGGTTACTATGCTAGTTATATTTACGGAAGCAAACCAAGATAGTTTCATATATTGGTGTACAACTATTGACCTGGAGAATCCATACCTCCAAATTTTGGCAGCATGTAAGGTAAACAAAAAGTAATAGATTGATATCATAATAAAATTCCCCAGCTGCGCTATCAATCCTAAAGGGCAATCAAGGAAGAATATTCTCCCAGAGGAACACTAAAACTTATTAACTGGAATTGCCCATTATGTGAATATCAGCTTTCCTTAATTTCAGCTACCTTGATGGTAACATAAACAGATTGGTCATATAAACAGATTGGCCATGGTATTATGGTTCTGTGTGAACTCAACAGCATGGTTTCTTGCTTACCAAGACTCTAGTAGATATTTCTACTTCAGAGTTCAGAAACCAATGAATAAGAGACAATGAATAAGAAGGAGGACTCAAGGAGATGGATTGCCACAGTGGCCACATCAGTGGGATCAAGCATCGAAACAATTGTGAGGGTTGCACACGACTGTGCAGAATTTCCATCTGTTGTGCAAGGGGAGCTCTGAGTCAAAGCAAGCTTGATAGAACCTGACTAGAACAACAGCAAGAATGAAAATCAGATTCAAACCTCTCGCTCTGCTTTGATAGTTGGTGAGCTAATTAATGTCATATATGTTACATAAAAGCTTTTATTTCCACACTAGGGGGGACATGATATCTCTTTCAAAGGACTGTTATAATCTTTTAATAGATATTTGTCTTTCTTTATCTGGGTGATTGTCATCAGCGTCCTATCAATGTCTGATCAAATACCAGAATAGTTCATATAGCATGAACGTAGATTAAAAATTCATTGTATAAGGGGACTGCAATGACAGCCACATGACCATAATATTCACTGTTTCAAAATAGATGGATTTTAAAAATAACCATCCCAGTAGAGGAGTGACGTGATCCATGAAGGGTGGAACTGAGGCATTTTATTGGCGGCTGCTGCTCTGTAAGTTTGGGACGTGATTCTTCAGGATATAGAGTGACTATGAACCATAATTGACTAGCCAGCATTGAGTGCTTTTTTAAAAAAAATTATTCTTATTTAGGACATGATATACTGTCACTGCTGAAATACAGTGATGTGTTACTGTGGCAGTCATGTGCTTATGTTAATTTCATAATTGAGATGTAGGGGTGGAGTCTAGTCTGTTAATCTGGAGACAGCCATCGAGTAGCCAATGAGGCCGCTATGTGGACATGGCTTTCTCCTGAGACTTCTGGGAAATCTCATGATATTTCCCTCGTGAAGATAAGAAACTATCTTCCCCAGTTGTTGGGAGTTAGTCTCAGAGACGATGAATCATGGACAAGACAAGATGGCAGCATCTGAGAAGCTGGAGGAGCCGGTAGAGAGACCACATGGCTTTGCCCTGATGGAGCCAGACATCTGAAGCTGGAGTGGCCATATGGAGACCTCTGTCAGTGATGAGTTGCTTCTGCCACCACAGGATGCTGTTGATGAACCCTGAGCCCTGGAAGTGAGAAGCCATATGGATACCCCTGGCAGCGTTGGGATTTTGCGCCCACTGGCCTGTGACTGCCTTAGTCAGAAGGAGACTTTACAGACTGATTTTGGGTGTATGGGTTAATATCAGACTTATGACATTGAACTGGACTGGGATGGGATGTTTCCTAATGTCCTTTTCCTATTGTATATAAACCTTTTCCTTATATCCATATGCATATCTATAAATTTGTTCCTCTAGTCTACCCAGACGAACACAGTTACTAAGACCTAAACTATAAGAAAAGTCTGGGAATCTTATTATGGGACCATGGCAGTCTACATTAATAAAAACTTTCAGTCACTATATAAGTCACACTTCTTGACCCATATCTTGGTTTTGCTTTAATTACATGTTTTTACTTCAATTCCAGGAGTACTTTTTCCATAGAACACAGTGAATGTTTCAAAGGATTGGCCTTTTTGAATCCCTATTTGTCCTTTTTGAATCCCTATTATCTGTCAAGCAACATACAAATAAAGGAGTTACTGTATAATAACTTATGGGCAGTTATAATGAGAAGCCATGGTTGCTATTCTGAGGGAGAGAAAGGGAATAGTACATTAGTAAGCTGGGAGATTGAAGTTCCCATTAGTTTTTTACCTGCCCGTGGTAACAGCAAATGTCCGGTGCTAACAACTATTAATGACTAATAGATAATATTTAAGATCTCAGAGTGTTAAGGAATAATATCTGGCTCAACCTAGCAACCAATATCAATCAAAATGTAAACCACGAGGCAGGACAATCTAAAGTGGTGGTGGAAAATGGTAAGAAAATATTTATTATAGTCTTAATAACTGCTGTTGGAATAATTATTTTTCCTCTTTGTGTATGTTAGGTCTTATAAGAGATCGTCTTACCACCTTGATTCGTCCTACATTGCGAGCAGGCTTAAGAACAAGTTTCAAGGTCTCTGCTGGCATCTAGTTTGATATTTTCTTCCATTCTGTGTTTAAATAACTTTTGCTTTACTCTTTTTTTGATATTCTTGATGTCATCCCACAGCTCATCCAGTCTTTGGACATTTGTGTTTAATGCATCAAATCTGTTCTTCAAATATTTTTGAAATTCAGAAAACATATATTCAATGTCCTATTATGGCTCTAGTGGACTTATTTTGAGTCCTTCATCTTCATACCTGAACTTCCATATTGAACAATTAATGATCTGTTCTACAGTCTGATTCTGGCCTTGTTTTAGCCTCATTTTCATGGTTGATATTGAACTTGTCTATCATCTGTTTCCACAGTTGTAGGCTATTTGATGTCTATATGCTCCATTAGGGAAAGTCCATCTGTCATCACCTTATAGTTATTGGGAAAAAATGTTTCAATGATGAAGTTGTTGAGATTTCAAATTCTATTGTGCAGTCTCCAACTTTGTTTCTATTACCAAGGCTGTGGCAGTCAGGTGCTTATGTTGATTTTATAATTGCTATGTAGGGGTGCAGACTAGCCTGTAAATCTGGAGATAGCCATTGAGTAGCCGATGAGGCCTCTATGTGGGCATGGCTTTCACCTGAGACTCCAGGGAAATCTCGCGATATTTCCCTCGTGAAGATGAGAAGCTATCTTCCCCAGTTGGTGGGAGTTAGTTTGAGAGATGATTAATCACAGGCAACACAGTATTGTGGCGGCTGGGAGGCTGGAGTAGCCGGTGGAGAGACCACATGGCTTAGCCCTGATGAAGACAGACATCTGAAGCTGTGTGGCATGCTGTTAATGGACCTGAGGCCTGGAAGCGAGGAGCCATGGGGAGAACCCTGCCAGAGCCAGAATTCTGCACCCACTGACCTGTGACTTCCTGAGTCAGAAGCAGACTTTATAGACTGATTTAGGGCATGTGGGTTATTATTGGATTTATGACTTTGCACTGGACTGGACTGGGATGCCTTCTTAGGGTCACATTTCTTTTGTATATAAACCCTTTCCTTATACCTATATGCATGTCTCTGAAATTTGTTCCTCCAGTCTACCCGGACTAACTCAAAGGCCATACTTTATAAGTACTGTTCCCTCTTCTTTGCATCTGCATTTCAATCTGCAGTATTAACAGTACATCTCGGTTGTAATTTTTTCAACTTCACATTGAAAACACTGGTAGAAGTTTGGCAGTTTCTGCATCACTAGCTGTAGTAGTTGCTACACACATTTAGATAATAGTTGTATTGACTGAAGTTCTTTTTTTAATTTAATTTTTTTTTTAGGGTATCACTGCCCTGGTGGTGGGAGTAGGAGGCCCATCCTTTGCCCGTGTGGAGCTGGAATTGAACCTCCATCCCAGTGGCCCGCAGTCCTGCGCACAACCACTATGCCACCAGGGTTTAGTCCTCACCGGGGCTCAGCCTGACTGAATTTCTTAATGTGTGGATTGATATTGTCTTATTTGAGACAGTCTTGTACTTCTATAGAGGCCTTGATGGTGCTCTGTTTAGTGATGAATGTGATGCCATTGCTCTTGAACCTGTCATTCCTGTATAGTTTATTATATTTTTTCTCATTCTAGATGGTCAATATCACTTCATTTCTACTTGCTAATGCCTAGAATATCCAATTCTATGTATTCTATTTCCTTTTTTAGAACTTCTAGTATTCCTAGATTCATGCTTTGCATATTTAAAGTTGTATAATTTGTTCTTAGTCTGGAAGATCTGCTAAAACCTGTTCACGTTGGATGACTCTGCTGTCATTTGAGATCCCAGTGACATAGCTTCCAACAACCCAGCAACACCCCAGCTACCACAATTAAGACAAAGTGGTGGCATATTATCTTAGAACATGCAGCTCTTATAAGAAATTTCTATTAAATTCATACATATATTGCACTCATGTTCAGGAACAACCTTGTTTCAGAGAGAACCTTAATAACAAAATTAAATGCACTATCTATGGTTACTTCTCATAATGGAATGCTATTAAATTGAAAAAAAGAAACAAGCAAACAACAATCTAGAGGTAACCCAATCTCTAGTATATGTTAACAAGTGAAAATGATTTAACAATGTGTGCATTCTGCTATCATTTATACTAACATATGCATGTTTACTTGTTTGCATATACATAAAAGATATGAAAACATAAGGAATACTTTGGAAAAATGGATTATCACAGGAGGTTATGTAGTTGGTACTCAAAGAGGGCCAGAGAAAGATCTATTTGCACTTTATTTGATTTTGGCCGCGTAAACTTTTCAAATACTGCTGCTTTTTTGGTTGTTGTCACAAACTACATGTAAGGAAGAGGTAATCAGTACGATTAATTGCTTATAAGTAGTTTTCCTTTCCACACATGCCCTCTTGACCTGCAAAAGTCTTCACTTTGCTGCCTCACATGCACATTTTAGATCTGCTAGTTGCTGGAACCATGTAAGACAGCAAACACTGTCAATCTGCTTCCTAATTTATGGTTTAAGACTGACCAACCCCTACCATTGAGTGAGCCTTTTCTTTGAAGTTAATATCTATGAATTTAGTTATTTTTTTCACTGATTCTATTCCTCTCAAGAATCCAAATTCAGTGACCCAATGAAAATGGATTAAAGGAATCAGGATTTGAGGACACATCAAATGAATGTTCCTAAAATGTGACCTTTTTCCCCAATATAAACAGTTCTCAATGACTAACTAGTTGAGTTCAAAGCAACAATGGGCTGAAGCATACCCATGATGAGGTGACACAGGCACAGGCCATGTTTCCTATACTGTACGTATGGTCCCAATAAACTGACACTTTGGACCATGCTGGACAATAATATTGGCTGATTGAATGAACAATATGTGAGTTTACCAGCTTTTAATTTTCAACATGCACTGAGACTACGGTTGGAGATGACTCACACATTTTCTGCTTAATGTATAGTTTATTTTTATATACCTTGCTAGTTTGGTTGTTATGAATAAAGGTGATGTATTTTATCAGGACTGAACATAAGGACAGATAGAACAAATATGTTACATTTTACTATGTTTTTTATGTCCTAATGTATTATTTTTATAACTATTTTCTATCCAAGTTAGAAATTCATTGAAATCAATCAGTGTCTAACTGGCCAAACTATAATACTCCCATATTTGACTTTAATTATCTTATATACAAAAGAAATTATATGTAATGCCTATTTTAAGTGACTTATGCATTAAATCACTGCACATATTGTTTTATCATTTATGCAGTCTACAAATGCAATACATAGGGGAATAATTGTTAACTGTCAGAGTACAGTGTGTTTCTAATCATATTCCATCAGTAACACGTGTTGTACACTATTAAGACATCCTTACTGAAAAACAAAACTCTGGAATATGGAATGCAAAAAGCTCATTCCTTTAGATGCTTTGAATTATTCATGAACATAGCACCTTGTCGGCACTTAGAATGTAATCAAAGTATAAATGATGCATGCATATTTCCTGTCCAAATTCCATACAGGATATTTCTAAGCTATACATAAGAATCACTATCTTTTAAAGTATCAAAGTCAATTTGAAGCCAAGACTATAAGACAATAGCTTGAAGTTAATTAGCTTAAAAAAATTCAAATCCATATATCATTTTCCTAAATATGAACCATTCCCAATATCACCATTAAAAATCAAATGCATTATCTAGTACATAATGAAACCTTTGACTTTTTAAAAGTTTCAAAAATTATCAACTATAGCTCTTTTTGTTTAATGTAGAGGGTGGGGCAGGGACATATCTCCTAATGTAAATTTTGACTTAACAAGTCATATAGAATTTAGTATAATTAAAAAACACTCATAAGTTCTTCAATATATTAAAGTTCTCTCTAAGAGGTGTATGAGTTTTTTAACATTTTTGTGTATTTTGTATTGTTTATTAGTGAACATTTTTCAGTTTTACTTCATATTAACAAACTATAGAAAATAGCATGCTTTTTTCTATCTTACTCTGTCTAGGAGAAATAAAAAAGGGAATTCCAAAGCTCGCAACCTTATATGTTGAGGGGTTTGGCCATTACTTAATCTGGTGTCAATTTGAGGAATGAGTGTAGGAGTGGTGTCTACCTGTCAATCTGGAGAGAGCCAATGATACCTTGTGTTGCTCTTGACTTTCTCCTGAGAATGGTGGGCAATCTGGGCATATTTCCCCCTGGGAGGTGAGAGACTTACAACTTATCCCCTTGGAGATGCTCTCCTGATAAGACTCAAGGCTAACTCCCAGTGAGACATCCCAGAGGAGAAGTCACAAGGGTTTACCCTGATGAAACCAGACCTCTGTAGCCAGAAAAGCCATGTAGACACTCCTGCCAGTACTGAGATGCTTGAGAGACCACAGAGAGATACTTTCCAGTGCTCAGATGCTTCCACCACTACTGAATACATAAGACTCTGCACATAATGAGCCATGGTTGCTCTAGTCTCATTGCATGTGTCTCGTGTATCTGGAGAAGACTTTATAGACTGGTATCAAACATATGGGCCAATATCAGACTTGTGGATTTGAACTGGACTGAATTGGGGTGCTTTCTCAATGTTCCATTTCTCTTGTATATAAACCTCTCCCTTATATACATATACATGTTTATGAATTTGTTTCTCTATTCTACCCAGACTAACACAAGGGAAAATTTATCCTATGGTAATCTGCAACTTGCAACTGGATAATATTAAAGCGTCATTTTAAGTACATTTTATTTATATGGAATAATAAATGCTACATATAAGCTGAAAACTAAGTAAGGAACCACTGTGAGTAATATGATTGCACATATTACAGTAGATAATAAATACATGTACATATTACAACATATTATAAGCACATGCACACATATGTGAATAGATAATGAGCGAGTGCAAAAAGATCTAGTATAAAGAAGAGATAGAGGCACAACAGCTATTTGTAATTGTTTAGGGACAACCAAAAAAAAAGATATTGTCTGGGAAAACAGAGAGAGAGAGGGAGAGAAAGAGCGAGTTGTGACACAATTTTGTCACAGACATCTGGAATGGGTGTTCATGATCAATTGCTACAACTATAGATTATATAATATTGAATGGAACTCTTATATGCAAGCTATGTTTCTAAGCATGGAGTATATCATGAACACAAACAATTTCGGTTATAATCTTCCATGCAAGGCAAAAGGAGCTCTGCCCATGCTGGTTAAGTGTTGGGCAAGGTTGGCAGTCCAAACCTGCAGCTGGGCTTGGGATGAAAGATGAAGCTCTCTGCTCCAGAAAAGATTCACCATCTCAGAGACTCTCTATAGGTTTGTTATGACTTAGAATGTAATCAACATCAAGGTTTTTTTTTTCTTTCTTTTAATTTGTTTTAATGAAAAATGATTAAGAGTACCACTTCAAATCCTTTTGGTGAGTAGGATAAGGCTTTTGCGTTTAACAGGCAGTTAGACTGTGGCATAAACTGTACTGGTGCTTTGGGATGGTGAGGTGAGTGTTTGATAAAAAGTAGACAAAGAAAAAACAATGGGCCATCCTTGGCAAGCAGAGAGAAAGTCACACAAAAAATAAACATTTTAATGGTTTAGTACTGTGTACTTTGCATAAGAAAATGGTGAACAAACATTCCAAGTTTTTCATCTTTTATAATAATTTTTCATTGAAGTGGAAAGAATGTTCTCTGTTGGAGAGTGCTGGCAGTGCTTACCGCTTAGGCTGGTTGTATCTATAGTAAGACTTATGCCCACTTGAAAGAAGTTGTCTCTGATCTTCCCAGAGGAAGTGTACTATATTTAATAGTTATTTTCCTGCACTGAAATGTTTATTCTTTGATAACTAAACTCGTAGAGACACATTGGTAAAACTCTAATCCTCAGAGTCCAACATCTTTAGACCTCAACCGCAAGTCCTTCAAGTTATGTTCTGAAAGATATTGCAGTAGAGCTATTTTTGTTTTATTATTTATTTAAAGTTTTTTTTCAATGTGAAGTGAGAAATGTCTATAGTCATGTAAGCATGACTAAAGCTTTATGGTTCTTGCTGTGTGCCAAGCACCATTTTAAATGCGTCTTATTAATTATTGCACTCTGGCTTTACAATACTATATTGAGTTTGATACTGAGATAAATTTATAAATATTATATGTTTTGAAACTAACCACAGAACTACACAATTGAAACCATGTATATTCTGTTATAAACACAAAAGAAGTCATATAAACATGCATACTTTTATGAACACTTGGCATAAATATATTTTGTTTCAGAGTCATTTCATGCCTTCAGATTAAAAATTGAGGTATTAACAGAGATTTCTTTAACCAGATTATTAGATGCAGGGTTGTAAATATATTTCATTACTTTCTGGTCTTCTGGGACCACAACTCCATTATTTTCAGTTATTATTGTAATCTTGTTGCTTTTTAACAACCCTTTCTTATCTCTTCCTTAATGCTGACTTTGAGAATCTAGAGAGATCAATTATGGGAGAGATAAAGGTTAAAATCTGGGGGTTGAGTCCATATGGCATAGTGGTTGAGTGTGGGACTGTGACCCATTGGCTTGGTGGTTCAAATCCAGCAGCAGCTCTCTGTGAGCAAGGCTGGGTAGCTCCCAGGACCACCAGAGGGCAGTGACGCCCCTCCCCCCAAATAAAGGTTAAAATCCAGGGAAAGATAAACATATGTTCAGGAGACCAATGAGTTTACTCCCTTTCTCCTTTATGCATCATGAGTTGATGGTTTCCAATATAGATGATACATCACTAGAGTTGGAAAATTATTTGAACAGGAAAGAAAGCTAAATGGTTGTGAATAATAGGTGTGAATGATTCTGCTTCCATTTGAAATTCTATAGATATGGCTTTCAGCATCATCACAGTAATACACAGCCACCACATGGTGACAAAATGATAAAAAGTAGAATAATATAAAGGTATTAAAATGAGTTTCTAGTATCAAATCAACTCACATCTAAGGAAATATGATAAACAAGGACACACTGTATGGTTTAAAATCAGAAAAATTTGAGTTCCTCTTCTATATTTTCACTACATTTATGCCCTCTGTAAGCTGAGAAAATAATTCAATAAGCTTTAGTTTATAAAGGAAAATGTAGGTAGCTTCCAGGGTAGAAGAAGGCTCATTTACAAATTGCAATATTCACATGACAAAACCTTGCAGTATGAATCAATATAAAGAAAACAAAATTTATCAGAACTAAATTGATAATAAAGATCACAATAAGCAAAAAAAAAAAAAAAGATCACAATAAGCTTAGGGTCCCCTATGTGTGCATGCGGAAGAAGCAGTCACAGAATCTAATGACTGGGCACACTGGCTGCAGAAGGCCTCTCTAAAGTACTCCAGAGACAATGTGTCACCGGAAGGACTAAGGTGACCCTGACCCTAGCCTTGATAGTTCCAATAACTTGATAGCCCGTGAAAACTAAACAAAGAATGTGACAAATTTTAAGAAGTTATGATATAAGATTATAGTGTCTAAGAAACTGTAATAATAAGAATAATTTGTGCAGTTGAATTATGGCTTTGGCAAAGAACACAGAAATTACTTTATTGAATATTGAAATGTCCTTACTTTCTGCTCTATTTAGCCCATAACACCTCCATTATTCTATTCAGTATTTAAATCTTATGCCAACTTGCAGAAGAATGAACAAATTTGGGTTAGAAGAACTGCAGGCAGAATATTTCATAAAAGCGAGTCTAGTAAGACTTTCTTTCATACACTTAGAACATGTAATCAAGAGTTACCAATCCCTGGAAAAGGATATTGTATTTGGTCAAGCACAGAGGCAACAAGAAGAAGCCAGACTCTCCTTAAGCTACCTCAACCCAGTGGCAGCAATAATGGACTCACATTTATCAGCAACTCTGAAAGTCATGTGCAACCAGACAGTGTTTTTCTCTATTGTTTTGTTCTAATATTATGAGTCAGAATCAATTGTACCAACAGTAAACATTAGGCATTACCCCACAAAACCAGGTTAGGTAAATATTCATGTTTTGCATAAGATTTCATGATATCCCTGATAAAATTTAAAATATGTACAAGAGCATTGTTTATTATTTATATATTGTTTTGAGAAGCATAATAAGGTATTTTAGTTTACTTTTAATGAAACATAAGGTTACACTCATAGTTGAATTGTTAATTGACTGAAATCCAAACTCTCAAGATATTTATGTTGATAATGTAATATTTAAATATTCTGAAAAGTAATGGCATATTTACTTTTCTTAAGATTGATAAATAATTTGATAACATACACCGTCATTTTTCAGATTTGTAAATACTTACTTTTAGGTTTGTTGTTAAAAAGCTAACACAAGAAACACCTAACACATGCTACTATTAATGTATTCCTTCAAAGCAATCACAATTAACACTTTAAATTTAATTATATGTGAATGACTTCAAAATGTATCTGGAAACATAAAATTAAGAGATAATGGAGCTTGCATGTATTAGGCTGGGTAGAAACAAATTTAATGACATTCAGATAAACATGTATGGTAGATCTCTATATCAATAAGTCAATATGTCAAGCAAATTTCCCAGTTAAGACCAAGTCCCTAAGTCCAATAATAGTTCCTAAGTCCCTCATCAAACTCACATGGTCACGTGCACTGATGCAGTATGCAGGACGATTGTGTGGTTGCAGAGGTGGTGCCTTCACCACGGGTCTCCCAGCAACCAGGATCAGCCAGCAGCAAGGTGACAGCAGGGAAAAGGGGGTCAGTGCCAGGACAAGGAGGCACCCTCGGGCTTTGAATATCACCCCTACTCTATTACATATCTTAAAGTTGACATGCAAGTACATAATTTACCACTGAACCTCAAAATCAGATTTTTGCACTCTTCTTATATCTGCACATACAATAAAAATACCAATCAATAAATATATGTGAATATATGTATTTGTTTACATTTTTCTTTCATTGTAGTGATATTTTAACTTGAATTATGAAGTACTTAGACAGTTTGTTCTCTTATTTAATAAACAGACCATCCATTTGTGTATTTCCTTATAACCTTAAGACATGAGAGTAACTGAATTAAAAACTAAAGCAAACTCATTGACATCAAGTCAATTCTGACCCGTGGCGACCTTCTAGATGAGAATGGAATGGTTCCTGTGGGTTCTGAGATTATAACTCTTCATGGGGCCGTGCCCCGGTGGCGTAAGTGGTTGAGTGCGGGACTGCGGCGAGCGGGCTTGGCGGTTCAAATCCAGCGGCGGCTCTCAAGAGCAGCACTGGGTAGCACCCACGACCACCAGAGGCAGTGATGCCCAAAGCAACAACAACAACAAAACAAAACAAAACAAACAAAACCAAAAGCAAAACAAAAAAGTCTTCATGTTAGTAGAACTCACTCACTCACTCACTGTAATGAAGCCAGTATGAACTCAAAGGGAACCTCTGTGGATTTTTAGGACTGCAAACGTTAACATGAGTAGAAAACCCAGTGTATTTTCTGTGTAATTGCTGGTGGTTTAGCGCTGCTGGTGGTGTGGGACTGCAGATCATGCTGATTGCAGCCCCATGTGGTTAGAATTTTTTTCTAACAGATAAAGTCAAATTAATACCTGTCATGCCTATGACACATCTATGACTTATACTAATATTATGGAAAAATGCGTTCATATATAAATGAGATTTTTTTGACTTAGACAATTTTATCATGATCTCCAGTTTCATTTTATCATGAAGATTACATTTTTCTTACTGGTTTATCTCCTTTGTTTCAAACTTTGCATTTAAATCACAACTCACTAACAACCTTGGTTTTTTAGTTAATCAATTTGAGACAGAAGAAGTTGGTGCAGGTTTTCAGTTTGCTTGTTTTTATTATTGCCAATAGTGGTCATTCTGCAAATTTGAAGAGTTATATTAACTAATTTTTCTTACAATCATGAAAATATTATCCTGTTATACATAACCTTGCACTTCAAGATAGATCCTGAAATGTTTTATTTGATGATGAATTAAGCATCATTTCTCTTGTGTTTGTCGTTGGTGTCTAATATATAAATTATTTTCTAGGCTAGTATTTCATGGAAGGAATAGCGATCATAGTGGCTGTCCTGATATCCAGTGTTCTTTGATTTAAAAGAATGGCTTATTATTATTGCAAATATTTTCAAAATAATATTAAATATCTCACTATCACTATGAGATATTTTCAGTACTTAGAAAGTTCTAGAATAAAAATATATATAAGGTGTGTTGGATTAAAAAAATCCCCATGAATAATATCTCTTCAAATATTAGAGATTGAATTTGAATTAAAATCTATTGTATTTAGCATGGGTATATTGTTTTTCTTAAATATTTTCATTTATATAAACATAACAATATGCAGTTACACTTCCTGGCCAACAGAATTTTGAAATTTACTTCTTTCGGTTATACAAGATCAAAGTCTAGCACATTTTTGTTTAAAGAGAAAACTAGTTAAATCAAACTTTCCATGCACAAACAAAACTTGAGTGTGCTCTAGAATGTGACAGCTCCATCTCCCCCAAGACTGAGGAGCTTCCTACTCCCACCAACTGAGGGCAGTGATGCCCAAAAAAAACCAAAAAACAAAAAAAAAATAAGTACATAGCTATTTGAAATATTTCCTATTAACTCACATATATCTATGTGAACTTATTATTCTAAAAGGATTGTAGGAAAAAAAGACCTCTGTGAAATGATTCAAATTGCAGTAACTCAGTTTGGGGGAAAAAAAAAACTGTCCCATGTCTAGTTCCTTGGGGTGAGCTCAAGTGGTATATGGAGGTTATGGACTAAGCTGCTAACCTCAAGACCATCAGTTTGAATGCACCAGCTGCACTGTGGCAGAAAGAGGAGACTATTTTCCCATTAAAATTTCCAGTCTTGGAAAACTATAGGGACAGTTCTACCCTGCCTATTCTCTAAGTCAGAGTCAACTCAATAGCTGTCACTGCCGTTTGAGTTGAGAGTATAGATGTATACTAGCATTAGGAATCACATTTAAAATGATTCAAAACATATCTAATCACTTTAAGGGAGTTGTGATTTTACTGTAGAACAAGTAATTTAAAATATTGAACTTTTCCACAGGTTATGCATAATAAAAGCAGCTGTAAATTTTGAGTCATTAATTTTAAATAACTCAAAGTGTCTTTGAGGTAGACAATATTCACACATACACATAAGTCCCATTTTATTTTAATAAAGATTCTAAACATATCAACTAATTTCTCTGAAATATATAAAATAAAATACATAGCTGAGCCCCGGTGGCGTAGTGGTTGTGCGCGGGACTGCGGCCCACAGGGATGGAGGTTCAATTCCAGCTCCACGGAGCAAAGGCTGAGCCTCCTACTCCCACCAGCTGAGGGCAGTGATGCCCCCCAAAAAACAAAAAACAAAAAATAAATAAATACATAGATATTTGAAATATTTCCTATTAACTCACATATTTCTATGTGAACTTATTATTCTAAAAGGTTAAACCTTTTAGGAAAAAAAGACCTCTGTGAAATGTTTCAAATTGCAGGAAATTGCAATAATAGAATTGAATCAAAAGTATCTAAAATATTAGACTATTATTTTACAGGAAAAATAATAAAAAAATTTATTACCAACATATTCAAATAATAGTCATTAGAATATCTTATTACTTGTAATAAAGTTAGTCTGTGTTTCTATTGAATGATTTGTGTTTAGTTGATTTGGTGTATTACATCTTGGAGGAAATACGAGGCAAAACTATTGGACTTCTTTTGAGAAGGAAATGTCTAATTCTCATTGAGGGCCTTCTTTTTCTCCCTGCCCCATTCACTTTACCAAACATGAGATCAATCTCCCAGAAGAAGTCTCTCTTGACAATATATCCAAAGTATGTAAGACAATGTCTTTCCATCCTTGTACCTAAGGAGCACTCCATTATTTCTTCCAACACCTATCAGTTTGTCCTTTTGTAGTGCATGAGACTGTCAATATTCTTTCCAAGCACCATCATTCTAATGAATTGATTCTACTTTGGTTTTCCTTATTCAATGTCCACCTATCACATTCATAAGTCGCAACATAAAATATGGTCAGAACTTCTGGCAGTTCCCTATCAACGTGTTGCTGCAACTCTTGTTGAATAATCTTCAACAACCATTTCCTTGTGTTATCTCAGTGCTATTGACTCTGTACTTTGAATATTCGGTTGGTACAATTTATTATGGAATGATCAACAGATCGATCTTTTCGTATGTCTTGGCCAAGTAGCTGCCTTCCACTTGTCTTAGCATAAATAAGTGAGTTCTTCCAGTGTCAGCATGCTGAAACATTTCACTGGATATGCCACCCATTCCTGGAGCCTTGTTTTCACTACAGTTTTCATTACAACCTGAACTTCATCCTTATGTACCATTTGTTCTTGCTAGATATGACCTAGTGAAATGGTGAGCTGTCCACTCATTCTTTTTGGTACAATCACTGTGAAATCTTTCCATCTTTTCATGATGCTTAGTGCATTGTTCAATATGTTGCTTTTAAAAACTTCCAATATTGTTAGTCAGGGATTCAATGTGTTCTTGATTCTTTTTGTTTGTTTTTTCTTAAGTTTCAGATATACTAAACATGCTCTTCCCTTATGAGTTTTTTTAAACTTTGTCATTTTCCATTTGATATTTTTAAACTTTAGGTATTTTCACATTTAATTATACTGTGTTCTTGAGCTGCTCTTTGAAATGTCCTGTTCAATCTTTAACTTCAAATTTTCTTTTGCTTTAGCTACTTCTTGATTACAAGCAAATTTCAGCATCTTTTCTGACATTCAGATTGATCTTCCTTTTACTCTAATATTTTAATGACCTTTTGCTTTCCACATGAATGAAGGTCTTGATATCCTCATACAATGCATCAGGGCTCTGTCATTAGTGTTCAGTGTGTCAAATTTATTTTTGAGATGTTCTTAAAATTGAGGTAGAAAAGATTCAAGGTCAAATTTTCGTTCTTGGGTGTTTGCTTTACTTTTCTTCAACTTTATCCTGAACTTATATATGAGCCAATGATGATCTGTTCCATAGACAGCCTCTGATGTTCACCTTCTCTAGCTTGTCTTCACACATATACAGTCAATTCAGTTTCAGTGTATTTCATCTGGAGAATCCCTGGTGTACAATCATCACCCTTTATGTTATTGAAAAAGATATTTGTGCTGAACATGCAATTGGTTTTGCAAAGTTATATCATGACATCTCCAGCTTAACTTATCTCACTTATATTACTACATTTGTTCCCTTCTCTATGATTCCAATTTTTGCATTCAAATAGCCAATAATTACCAATGCATGTTTGATTAATTTCTGACTAAAGTTGTTGATATATATATATTTTAATTTATAACCCCTGACATTTTTGGTGATGCATAAATTAGAGTAATAATTATATTGATTGGATTTCCTTGTAAGTAGATAGATACAAATCTATCAAAGATATCATTGTTGTTCATGATGCATTTTACAATGTTTTTTATGACAATAGATGTCATACGAATCTTCTAGATAGCTTTATGCTATCTAATTAGGCTTTATGCTAGCCTAATCCATTTTATAATATTTTTGATGAAAACTGTCAAACGCCAATAATTTTCAGCTAGCTAAAGCTATCAGTCACTACTGCTCACTAATACTGATGACCTTTATGTGTTCTGTTTCATTTTTGACATTTTCCAATTTTCATAGATGCATCCTTGGTAGATTCCAAGTTCTGATAATTAGCAAATATTTGCAGCTGTTTCTCTTTACTGTGAGTTTGGCCCCTACTCTGCTCACACCGATGTAACCCCACTCTGGTCACCATGTTCTGTGTTCTACTCGATGCTGAGAAATCAGCTCCTCCTTAGTTTTCACTCAAGCCCTCTGCTGAGAGACTCTCTGACAACTGATTGTTACTGTCTCCTCCCATTCTTAGGGCATTTAGTGTCTGTTTTGAAACTATGCATAACAATTTTTATAAGCTCCTTCTTTCAAATTGGGGAGCGGAGCCCTTTTTTTGGTCTATTCTTAACATGGAAGCTCCCCTGAAACATATTCCCTGTGAGGGAACATATCCCAACATATACATTTTATAACCCTGGATACTTCACATGTGTTCTTTAAATGGGAGTACTCTAAAACTATGCATTAAAAGGTGCCACCATAAATCTGTATCCTAATGACTAACTAATTTACAGATAATAGTTTAGTTTTCCTATATTTTTTCATTTTTTATCCATCTACTCTCTCTTCATTCACCCATCCATCAACTTAACTAAAAGATAGCAAATACTCAAAAATTTTAAAACACTTTGAGAGTATTGTAAAGTTTATTTTTGTGATACCTAACAATTTGAACATAATAGCAGTGAATTTGTTTATCCTTTAAGATTGTCTATATTATTTTTGTTTGACATCTTAAATACAAATGTAATATGTGCATACATATACCTTTGAATTTTAGAAAACAAATTTATGTTTTTAAATTATCTGTTATATGAAATACAAAAACTGAAATGTAAAATAAAAGAATGGAAGTTGTTAAATATATATTACAGGTAGAGTTAAGTTTGATGATCCCTGTGAATTATTGCAATAATCTAAAGCATCTATATATTCATGCAACCTTTGTCAATATAGAATTGATAGGCAACCACTAGAAATTATACATAAATTATACAATTGTTATTCAAATCTCAACTTTCTCTTAATTAAGTGTAAATGAACTACTGTAGCTATCACAGTGAAACAGTAGTATGATGGAGAATTTACAATGTTTGTTTGAATGGTAAAGAGTGCACCTAAGAAAATGTTTAAAATTCCTTCCAGACCCCCATCAATACATACTTTTTTTCCTCAAATGGAATAAAAATTGTACAAAACCAACTCAAACACAATGATAAAAAAGATGGATATGAATATTATTTTATTTTAGGAATATTACTTTGTAAACCATTTATATTTAAAGAAATATCTTTTATTTGTTTCTATTTTCTTTTTTTTATTTCTCCTTAAAATATCTCAGGAATATGATTGCTTTCTTTTTTTTTGATAGCTTTCTTTAAGTATAAAATAAAAGAGTCTCTATGTGGAGTTACATAATATTTTAATGTGATAATTTAAAATGTGTGAGAATATAAATGAGAATTTATGTATAAATATAATGGCTGTTAGTCTTCTTTTGTAAAAATATGACATGTGTGGAGTGTTAGTCTGTGATCCTATTAATTTGGATAAACTAATTGAAGTGATACAAGGAATATTTTCATGACAATAAAAGACAACATTAATGCTTTTAACCTTAAAATCACAAGTGGATTTCATTTATTTCTTTTTAATTTATTAATAGAGAGTGTTGAGACTCTTTTTGTCATAGTAGTACTATGTGTGGGAGTACATAACTTTTTTGATAAATATTGCTCATGATGACTCCACCTGTAGACACGATTTTCAAGTAAGTTTCAATGAGGAGTTGCAATCCTACTTTCATAATCTTGGTGACTTTATGTTCAACCTTGAAGCATGGTCAGAAAAATAACCAGAAATTTTATCTAATTTTGTGATTCTGCATTCTTTAAATGTGGGAAAGAGAATAACATACCCCATATACCTCTCTGTAGTCAATTTGTTCTCATTTTTAAGAATATATAGTGTCAAGGTATTTTTTACAAGAATAATTGTCTACATTCTGAAAACAAGAGTGAAAGTGATCTTAAGGGTGATCTTTAATACAAAACACGTTTTCAACAGTGCTTATTTGTTTTTTTTTTTTGCGGGGAGGGCATCACTGATCTCTGGTGGTGGGAGTAGGAGGTCCAGCCTTTGCTCCTGTGGAGTTGCTGCTGGAATTGAACCTCCATCCCAGTGGGCCACAGTCCCGTGTACAACCACTGCGCCACCGGGGACCAGCCTACAGTGCTCATTATAATAAAGTTGCACATTATATGTGGACCCTAACCCCTGACTCCTTGAATACATATTCACACACGCTGAGAATCAAATTCAAAGTGCCACTACTTTATAGCTGTCTCAAATATCTCAAACTATCTTTATTATTTAGCACATTGTGTTTGAGAATTATCTTATTTAATCATCACCATCTTTTCCAAAAAGTTTCAATTGCATCCTCATAAGAGTTTAGAAAGATTTAGAGGGTTCTGGTGGATGTCATAAAACCACAATACCTATAAGTAATAGAAAAGCTTGATGTGACCTTATCATCTGCTTCACCTCCTTACTGGAAAATCTTTCATGAAAAGATGAACTAGAATTGGATATAATTTAAAATGTGTGGGGGGTAGGGGTAAAGGAGAGTACTATGCCCAGATAAGAAGATAGCTGGAGAAATGAAAGAACTGTGTGGGGTAACCTTCAAAGGTGGGGGACATAAAGAGCACCATTCAACAGTGTGTCTCTTCTAGTTTCCGTTGGGAAAAAAAAGCACTTGCATTTCTTTTGAGATTTGTGACATTACTATGAAGAGAATGAAAGCAATTGTGATATTCAAATGTGATAAACATTAACAGAAATATCAGGGAGAAAGAGGAAAGAAATACACAAATCCTCATTAAAATTTATATTTGTCTTAGAAACTACAGACCATTAACAACTTAAAAATAAATCTAGCCTAGGCATGGGATGCTTCTTCCAAGTAAAATATAATGCAATTATATAAAACATTTTCCACACCTTCTCCTATATCAAAGATCAAACCAAATCATTTGTGAAGCATCCAGAACTGTAAATGAAGTCAAAGCCTTGGCATTATAATCAGAGCAAGACTATCATCTATAATTCAATTATGGATTATGATAACTTTATTACCCATCAACTTGGCATTAAGCAGCATGAATCACAGCGCGGGGTCTCTGTCAGCTAACTGCTCCTGGGATGAGAACTCAGTGAGACCACAGGAGCTGAAAAGAAAAGCCAGCTTCCAGCTCAGTGCCAAGGGGATAATGTCCTTCCAAGAGATGAGGAACTCCAGAAAAAGGAAATATTTGTTGTATGGAGCAAATATTCCATTTTTGTAAATATTTCACAGCCCTCTTAGGAATTCAACATGTTAAGTGGTTTAATTGATGGATAATAAAGTAAAAAAAAACAAATTCACTGGCCTTGTTTTGACTCAGAGCAACTCCACAAGCTAGGAAGAAAGTGTAAATCCTTACGGAAGTAAGCATCGTCTTTCTCCAGGTGAGGCAGCTTGCTCAAACTGCTGACCTTGAAGTTACCTACTAAGAGTCTAGTATTAGGGGGCTGAGTCCCGCTGGCTTAGTGGTTGTGCACGGGACTGTGGCCCACTGGGTTGGAGGTTCAAATCCAGCAGCAAGGCTGGGCCTCCTATTCCCACTGCCAGAGGGCACTGATGGCCCCTTAAAACAAAACAAAACAAAAAAAGAGTCTAGTATTAGATAGACTTAATATCAACGTTTTCCCCAAGAGTAGGACACTAAACGATGTTTCACAAGAGGATGAGCCTCAGGTTTTACTTTGGAAACTTGTAAAAAGAAGGCAAATACAATAAACACAGGAAACATGGCTATGCAAGTCATTTTTTCAGTGTTCTCTATTAAATGTTGTACTCATCATTGCTAATTTACCTAAACAAAATTACATATCATATGCTTTCTATTTTTCATGCTGCTTCTTAATGAACTTAATGCTTATTAATGAACTTTTAACATTTTATGTAATAATTTGTTTTCCAAATGACTTTCTGTTAAAAAATTAATTACTCTGTCTATGAGTTACTATGCCTTGATAGTTGAGATGGGCTCAGTATTAGATCATAACTGCAACTCAGGGATTTAAACTTATTAGCTACTGGGCAGGAGGAAGGTGACATTGTCCCTCTGTGCCTGTACACACTTTAAATCTCAGAAACATGATAGAGAAATTCTACTAAGTCCAGTACTGTCACAATAGGTGAGCATTGTCTAAGTGTCAGTCATTTTTAATTGTTTCTATAGGTTAAATTATTATGTAATTGTATCCCATTATTTATTTAGTTGTCTCAATTGAGGTGTATGGTTATTCTTTTAAAGATAAGCTTTAGGGGGCTGTTAAGTGAAGGCTGTCAGTGGGAAATTCCTAGCTATTCCACAGGTAGAAGATGCGCCTTTCTAATCCTGGAGAGATTCACGGTCTCAGAATCCCACAGGGGAGGTTCTCGGCCATGTTGTGGGGTCACTATGAGCCAGAATCAACTCACTGGTAGTGAGTTTTTGGTATAAAAGAGGTATTCAAAGTATAAAGAAGAATTTAAGATGGAGAAACATGAGTAGGCATTAAGAGCAGCATGAAACATATACCTCTTGGTAATATTTGTGCAATATTTCATTTCTAATGCAGATAATCTTCATTTTTTCACTTATCTTCCATGTTTGCTTGCTTTGAAACCTCATGGGTGATGGGATGCTAACATAGGCACATTGGGTTATTTGTTTTCTTTTCACAGTAAAATATTATTTGTCCATTTATCTCACATATCTGAATATGTGAGAAATACAGATGTCTGTGAACACAAAACATGTTGTGCTCTCTGGTCTTTTTCAATTAAGAACAAAGATGAAGTCACTTTCTGGTCTGATAATGAACCTGTTCAAATATTAACCACACTATCGATGCTGTGCAGCCCTTCATAAAAATGTCAATAAACCAGGAAGGTCAGTTGCAGTCAATGATGCCTTCATACCTCTACATAAATCATCTCTGTAGGAGTGAGACACTCCACACTTTCTCCAGTGTGATTAAGACATCCTGGTCTCGATAGCAAAATTGGCTTATGGAACATTAATGACAGATCTGATGAGCTATGGAATAATACCCAGAGTATTAATTCAAGAGTTTATCATAGGAGATGAAAACTTTAGTCTCAACTTGGAATGATAAAGCTTACTGGACAAGCAGTCAAACTTTGTCATTTGATCCAGGCCCTCTGATCTGGTTTTCAACATTTTCTGCTTATTTTATTTTTTTTAAGGCATCACTGCCCTCAGGTGGTGGGAGTAGGAGGCCCAGCCTTTGCTCCTGTGAGCGGGAATTGAACCTCCATCCTAGTGGGTCGCAGTCCCATGCACAACCACTACACCACCGGGGCTCAGCCCATTTATTTATTTTTAAATATTGGATTTTAGTTTTATGAATTTTGTCACTGGGGATATCCTCTTGAATTTTTGTAATATGTTTCTGTTTTGCAGTAAAATAAACCCAGGTTTGATGAACACATAGTGAGTTAAATACAATCAGATGTCCTGGGAGGTCCAATAGGAGTGGATTAAGATTAAAGGGGAACATATATCAAGGAGTTAAAAAGAAACAGAATATTTTGGAACTGATTATGTTAACAATTGTACAATATTGCATGAGGCTACTGCATACATAATGATTGTATATCTATATTAGCTCCCAATAAAATGGCTTTGAAAGAAAATGTTAAAAAAAATGGACACTACATGAAGAATAGAGGTCATTAAAAAGACAAGAAAGATAGCCAAGATTAAGGTGGATGTTAGAAGATTTCCTCAAACTTGCTGTTACTCATATGAGTGAAATGATTACATCAACATGCTGAACAGAAAATTTCAAAGGGCAGCTCATGAAGATAATGTAAAATATTATAATGGAATGTGCAAATACCTAGATTTAGAAAACTAAAAGGAAGGACATTATTAGCATATCCACAATTGCAAGAACTCAAGGAAAAAATTCAACCTTGATAAGTTGCAATATATGAATAGTCTATTGGAAAACTATTGAATGAAGATGGGAGGAAAATCAGAATCACTGCACAAAAAAGAATTAGTTGACATTCAGTCCTTTAAGGAGGGAGCATATGAGCAAAACTAATGGTACTGACAGAACAAGTGCAAGCTGCACTAAAAGTATGAGTCAAAACCTGACATTGATGAAAGATACCAATTGTAATATTTCAACAAGCTGACAAGACACTAGAAGCAATTACTGGTTTATGTGAGGAAATATGTAAGATTGATACTTGACCAATTGACTGACAAATATATATATATATATATATATAGTCATTCCAAAGAAAGGTGACACAAGAGAATGTTCAACTTATAGAATTATATCATTAATATTATATGCAAATAACATTTCACTGATGGTCACTAAACAACAATTGCAACAGTACATTGATGGGGTGCTGACAGATGTTCAGGAAAGATTTATAAGTGGACATGGAACAAGACTTATCAATGTGAATGTCAAATGTTCTTGGCTGAAAACAATACCAGAAAGATGTTGACTTGTGTTTCATTAAATATGTTAAGACACTCTACTGTGTAGATCATAACAGACTCGATGGTCGTGAAATGAGTGGGAACTCCAGAGCACTTCATTTTGTTCCTGTCTAACCTATATGTCTATCAAGAGGCCACTCTGCTAACAAAACAAGGAAATACTACTGCCTGGTTTAAAAATCACCAAATATGTGTGTCAGTGTTGTGCGCTCTCACTATATTCATTCAATCTGCATGTTGAGCAAATCATCAAAGGAGCTGGGTTATGGGAAGAATAATACTGCTTGAGGATCAGAGGACTGATTATTAACCAGTTTGAATATGAAATAACATAACCTGGCTTGCTGAAATTGAAGTATACTTGAAATACTTGATGGAGATCAAAGATTGCAGCTTTTAGATTTCAACTCAATTTAAAGAAAATAAAAATTCATGACTGGATCAGCAGGTAACATCCTGATAAAAGGAATAAAAGGTTGAATTTTTAAAGGGTTTTGTCTCCTTGGATCCACAGTCAATGCCCCTGTAAGCAAAAGTTAAGAGATTCATTCAAACAGGGTAAGTTGCTGCAGAAGGCATCTTGATAGTTCTGAAAAACAAAGATGTTGGTTGGAGGATTAAGGTGTAGTTTTCATTTCCTTATAAACATGTGAAAGCTGGACATTGAATACGGAAGATTGAAGAAGAACACTGCCCTGCAAAAAATATAATAATAATCTTTTTTCCATTGGTGTGTAGACCTGTTCCTGGGCTTATTTGATACCCTGATTAAGAAAATTGTACTACAAAGACTGTATCAGTTCTAATGTGTTAGCTATGGTGCTGTTGCACTTGACTATCAACCATGAAGTTATTCTCATTTACTATTTACTACCATAGTTATAAACATGATAGTATTGAAGCCTCATCAATTGCATCATAAACCAAGAGTAAGAAATCCTTGGGAAAGAATCAGGTATTATGGAACTTCCAAGAGAAGCGGCCCATTGATCTCGGCTGCCTCCTTGGTTACTTATTGAACAGCCAATCATGAAGCCAGTGGTTTAGACCCATCAGTCACCTTTCAGCCTTTAAAATATGTCAAGACTTTATGTTAATCCATATTGTTAATCTGTAGAGGCAGTTCTTCTCTGTCCCTTAAGGTCACTGTGAGCTAGAATCCATTAGATGGCAGCTTTCTCTTTGTGTATAAGAAGCTGTGAGGTATACATGGAGACTACAAATTGGGTACTGTAAGAAAGATCTTGCAAAAGGCACATCTGGAAGGTGTGAGTGTCAAACACATAAGACCTCTTAGCCATTTTTACAAAAATTTTGAAAGTCTAGATTTTCTTTCTTCAAATGATGCAATGAATACTTTGGAACACATTTTTATCGAAGTCAATGGAAAATCAATTCAAAGGTGAAATAAATTCCAAGCTGGTTTAAGAGAGAAGTCTAACTTTTAAGAGTTTCTGTGCCTTGGTGTAAAAGTTGTCCCATCTTAGAACAAGACAGGTTTGTTTAAATTTTAGTAAAGGAGTTTAACTCTGGTAGACCCATTTTGAACTTGAGAACATATATTTGATGCTTGTAGTACACTAACCGTCATTCTGTCCACAGTGACCCTGTAAAACAGAGTTGGACTCTTGTGGATTTCTGAGACTGTGATTCTCAGAATGGAAGCAGAATATTGTGTCTTTCCCTTGCAGAGCAGCTGTGGATGGGTACGGGGGGTGGAGGGCTCCAGTAGCTGACTTTGTGGTTAGCACTGACAGGCAAACCACACTGGCACCAATGTTCCTTTTTACTGTATAATAAATCTTATTTCTGGCCCTTTTTAACGATAGTATATTGGCACTGTCTGCTATTCAGTACCCAATAAAGGTGAAGTGAGGCTTGGGGTCTGGGCGGATTCCAAGTTCATGTAATTTGCACTCTTCAAATGTATCTTAACCTAAATAGTTAATAGGACACAAGATATTTTACAGAAAGCCAATGTGCACTTCTATCTCAGACTAGCTAACATCACATTAAAAGATCGGTGTGTATGTGTGTTTAATGGGTAAGTAGGTTGAGAATGGCACATGGCATCTGCTCTGTATCTCAACAATTAGAAAGGATATGGGAAAACTGGTGCCATTTTTTGAAAATCAACAGAGCACATATACCCAGAAAAACGTTTGAGCTTTGAAGTACTGAGATTGTTAAGTTTATTTTGAAAACCTGTTGAGTGAACACAAGGGGGGTTAATTGGAGGAAGGACAGATAAGTGACTCGGTGAATCTCACCTTTCTAGTTCTCAGGTCTCTTACTCTCTGATGGTCAGACCAAGGTTAGTCAGTTTCCTGCTTCACTTGGCAGGGTTCACTTCCTGCAAGACATCCCTGAGAAGAAGTCACACGGACCTTTTCTGATGCAGTCCTGGGTGTGGAATCAGCCCTGTGGAGACCCCTGACAGCACTGAAGTCCTTACACATTCACTGATCCGGCTTTCCTACTGCAGTTAGAGAACTTTGAGGATTGGTGTCAGACATATAGGCTAATAATGTTGGACTTATGGACTTGGGCAGCAATGGACATTTTCTTGACATGCACTTACATTTTATATAAAGCTCTCTCTTTTTCCTATGAGTTTCTGTGGATTTCTTTCTCTAACTAACACAGGTACTGAAATGTGTGTTGGCCTGTGGAATTGATGGATTGGAATTAAGGTGCTGGGGGTGTATTATAAGTACTAAATACTGCCAACATAACAACAAAAAGTTTGGGAAGAGGGGGGGGTGGGGAAAGGGGAGTTTTTTTTGTTTGTTTTTTTTTTTTAAAGAGGCGCTTGTACCAAGGGCTCAAGTGAAAAATGTTTGGAAATGTATGTGGCAATGTGTGTGCAAATGTGCTTGATACAAATGTTGTACTGAACGTTGAAGTAGCTGTAAGAGCCCCCAATAAAATTATTTAAAAAAAAAAGTTTGGGAAGAAGTAGAGCTAGAATGTTCTTTAAAAGTAAGAATGGCAGGCTGAGACCTGGTGGTATAGTAGTTGTGCATGGGACTGCAGCCCACTGGCTTGGTGGTTCAAATTCAGCAGCAGCTCTCCAGAAGCAAGACTGGGCATCCCATTCCTACTAGGGGGCAGTGATGCCTAAAAAAATAATAATAAATAAAAAAATAAAACGTAAGAATGAAAAGGATCCATCTCACTTACTTTTGATATTTTACCAATGTTGATCAGTCCCTAGATAAGTATATAATGTTTCATAGAGTAGACTCTACTAAGTAGAGCATTACCAAAAAGAGGAAGATCCTTGACAAAATGGATTGACAGTGTCTGAAACAATGTGCTCAAACATAACAATTATGAGTCTGGCACAGGACCGTGCAGTATTTTATTCTGTAGTAATTAAGAGCATCATTATGAATTAGAATACCCTAGACATCAACCTCGAGAAGAATAGCAATAGCGGCAATAGTAACACTGTCATGAGTGATTGGAGTGACTACAGGTTGCTAAGGAAGTTTTGTATTATAATCTGATCTTATTATAATACATAATAATAATAATAATTAATAAATATACAATAAGTCTGTAGAGTTATTACAATCTACAGTCAACTGCATGCAAATAAATCGCCTACAGTCTAGCTTGTTCACTGATGTGCTTTGCCCCCAAAAGAAACCAAAGGGCTCTCATAGCCCTGATATTAATAATTAATTCAAACAAATCAATATGTCCAGTCTTTAGCCCATGAATGACAAATGATTCTGTGGGCAATTAAAAAAGCCACAGGCAATTAAGGCTTGTCACTCAGGTGAATGTTCTGTGGCTCACATAGCCATTTAACAAAGCCATTTTAAAATATGCATGCCACTTAGGTCTGTGTATGCGTATATTCTATCAAAGTCCACAGCTTCTGTGGAAAATAGAGGAGGCATTCACTAGCTAGAGTTTTTTTCAAGATATTATACTGCAAATGTCCAAACCACTTAACAAAAGCTCTAAAGTTGAAGCTAGGAGTGTGAAAGGCCCTTTCTGGAGCACAAAGCATTAAGCTTTAAAGACCCTGGGACTAGGACAGCAGAAAAAACGTGGCACCTTTGCTTTGTACTTTTAGAAATTCCAGTACAAATGTTTACTTCAAATAGAATGGTGTTGCTAAGTGCAGATTTTCACCAGCTCTGATGGGACTTACTCTCCTGTGAGTCAGAGAGGGATCTACCCAGAGTGAATCAGCCTTAGAGATATTATGAGAAACTTATGAACGAAGATGTCACTTCATCTCCGAGATTATTTTCATTAGACTACCAATTATGATGCTCATCATCCAAATTTCTCTTTAAATTTGTTATAGTTTTTCTATCTCTTAAACATCTCAAAAGTGTATGGGAAAAAATGTGATTTTAAAAAAATGAGACATTTTACTTTCCATTTTGTTTCATTTGTATCTTGAGAGTTTCCACTTATATTTTATTCTAATTTTCAGCTTTAGTAAAGCATATAGAAATGCAGCCAAGTATATGAAAAGAGAAACATATAACATTGATGTAAAGATTTAAAAATAGGTTTTTTGGCAAGGTTAATTATTATATATTTTGTATTAAAATAGTACATTAACAATGGTACAGTTTACAGATATTTTATTGAAGTGAAATAATCATTTTACATTAAATAATATCAGCAGGTATTCAGAGAATAGTCTCATTTGTTTTTAACTTCAAAACAAATTCACCATCATGATGATTTGCTCAGATTTAATTTGTATAAAACAAGCTCTCACTCACAGCTCATCTAATACAATGTAAGCTCATAAAGATAATTTCAATTTTGAAAGGATGCTATTTGTCAGACATTTAGTGAAGTAGTATATATTTATTCTTTCATTGCACTAAACACATTTATTTTCTAATTTCATATAGTGTTATTACTTTTGACCATGATGAAAGATAGAAAAATTATTTTCTCCATTAAACAACATAATTGCTAACCAGTTGACCAGGTTATCTCTGTCAAATCATTTATGTATAGATACTTGAAAGCAAAATCTATTTCAATTAATCACTTTCCCCAGCTCTTCTGCACAATTTACACTCAACACAGACTTTCCAATTGTCCTTCAAGAGACAAGCATTCTGTTCTAGTTCATTTTGGTGAAGGTGAGTCACTCTACATCATCTGGGCAGAAGTGTGTGCTATTCTTAGTTGCTATAACCAGCTGCATTACTGAAAGCAGGCTCTGTCCTTACACATTACAGATGGATAGCTTCAGATAAGAAAAAGCTATCTTGGTGAATGGTGGCCAGAATTTTGATGTTTCTGTCTGGTAGGTGATAGGGTTATCACTCACATCTCTGGGTGATTTGGGAAGATGGCTGTCTGGAGCGATAAAGACTCATTGGACTGTTGCAGGAAAAAAATAAATTCAAGAGCAGCATGTGAATTCATTACTAAGAAATAAGTACCAGAGTTTTCAATCTAAGAAAAAGAATCAGAGGAAAAGCAGCCATACAATCTTTTTGATACCATGTTCTATTTTCCTGGATTATATGAAAGGACTTAGTAGATGAAGGCTATCTTGCGCTTATTTTTTACTGTGATTTTGCTTTTTTTTTGTTTTAATAAAACATCATGATGACACAGTTTAAGTAAATGATGCAATGTATCTGTCACACTGATTACTAGAACAAATTGATTTCCCTGTTAGGAACAGTATAATTATCCACTGCACAACATTTATTTAAGCAAAATCTGACCACAAACACATGCATGATATAAGAGCTTTGGACCTAACTGTTTTAATAGCCATTCAAGATCACATATAGTGATTTATAATGTCAAACAGACGGATGTTCCCAATAGATCAGAGATGTTTCTGTAATATTTTTCATATATAGGGAGACTCACTGTATATTATATCTTAACTAACATTACATAAGAACCATACCTGTTAGGATGTAGTTGAAAATTCAACTTAGAAGACACATTTAGAATGAGAATCTGTTCATATTGTGGGGACTACCTTTATACAGCATGATTGTGCAATATGCAAAGCACACGGCTTCTTGTTTCGCAGATAATATTTTGAACTCTTGTGGCCCAAGGTTGTACAGTGAGTCCTGGGGTTGTTGGCTTGAAGCAGAGGTTCTCAACCTTCTTACTGCTATTGCCTTTAATGCAGTTCCTCACTTTGTGGTGACCACCCCAACCATAAAATTATTTTTCTTTCATAACTACTTCATAACTGTAATTTTGCTACTCCTATGAATCAGGCAACCCTCGTGAAAGGGTTGACAACTGCTGGGTTGGATCATTCAGCTACTTCACCAACACACCAGCGATTGAAGCAAATCAGACCCCACCTCTGCTAAAGATGTGGTCGGACACTTCTGAAAAAGACTCTCCAACAAATGCAGATTTCCTGTCATCAGTTCAATTGTGACCCCTGCTCCTGTTGCAGGCCGCAAAATGTTACGGGCTAGTTTTGCTCAACCCTGTAGGTTTGCCATGAGGCAGAAAAGGCAGTGGGTTTGGCGTTTGGTTTTTCAGGACAATTGTAAAATTCTTAAACTCTCAGTAAATTTATGATAGTGACAACCCAGTATAATTACTTGAAGTAATCTATTATCTCATAGTCCCAGTTAGTGCAGTTTTTGTAGGTAACAGTTAAATGAATGAATGGTTTCATGCCAAAAGGGTTTCCTTTCCTAAAATGTAGAGTGGGGGACCATAGGATGGCAACAAAAAAATCCAGAGTGCTAAAATTCTAACAACAAACTAACTTTTCTAAGTGGTATGGAGTGAAAAGTTTAAGAAGTTTGGATTTGAACACACGTGGGCATGCCTCAGGATTTTCTTTGTAAAGTCCTTAGCAAATATACTTAATCTCTTATTTATAGAATGCATTTATCTCAAAAGGGGTGTGATGTGTCCACTACTCATATTTAAAGAAAGAATTATTGAGAACAAAAATTCTCTATTAAATGTAGTAGCTATCCAATGAATTTTAAGAGTTTTATCTTATTTTCTGGTCATGATTTAGTAATTCCCCCATTGAAGGTTATTGATTACAATAAGGACAGGTCCCTGAAGTTGACTATACAGAAAAGGTGACATTTGATTCAGTTGGTTATTCCAAAGAATCCTAAATTTCTGAACACTAAACTCACAATTTTCTATGTGCACTTCCTTAAAAATACAAATCATGTGTTTTTTAAAATTATTTTGATTCATCTAATCTGATCTTAAATTAACTAAACCCCTGTATAGATGTTTATTGCTAGGTCTTAATGTGTAGCATCAAGACTGAAGGATGCATCATTAGCAATCTATGATGTATTTATGATACATAATTGCTTTCAGCAAGTAAGAATGTCTTCAGGTGCTTGCTGATGGAGATCCAAGACTGTATAGTCTTCTGCATGAAAAGAAGCAAAAACACAGATCTTGCTACTTGTTAAAATCATGACAAATGAAAAAAATCATGTGTCTTTAATTTTACCTTGATTCTCAACATTCAGGGAAGCATCAAGCAAGAAATCAAACAATGGATTTTATTGGGAAAATCTACTGCAAAAGACATCTTTCCAACCAAATTCACATTATTCTGAATTATCTCATATGTATGTGAGAATGAATAATGAGGAATAGAGGGGATCGATGAGTTTGAATAATAAAAGTACCAGGGATTGTTAAAAGAATAAACAAATCTACCTCTGGAGAGAACACTTCTTAATAGAGAGGACACCTACTTTGCCTCATGTACTTTGGACTGGTAATCAGGGGAGATATGTTCTCTGGAAAAAGGCATCAACGCTTGGTGAAGAGTTAGAAAATTAAAGGACCACTCTCCATGAGGAATTGGCACCTATCATGTGCCTAATGAAAGGTTCATAGCAATTATTATGATTATAGCACATGACAGGGTAGTGTATCCTGTTTATATGCATTGGAACTTTAGCAACAACAAATATGAGCATGATCATGCTACTATGAAAGAACTTTGTATTAGTGTTCTTTATGACTATTTAAAAATACTTTTAAATAAGTGACATCATATGATTGAAGAAAACATCTATGTAGCATTCTATTCACTTTTTCTTTTTTTTTTTTTGTGGGGGCATCTCTGCACTCTGGTGGTGGGAGTAGGAGACCCAAACTTTGCTCCTGTGGAGCTAGAATTGAAGCTCCATCCAAGTGGGCCGCAGTCCCTTGCACAACCACTACGCCACCGGGGCTCAGCCCTCTATTCACTTTTTCTTATTGTGAGATAAAACTTCATCTACTCTTCGGATGTTGTTATCCTTTACTGCAGATGACATGGTCATAAGTTCTGAGTTGGACATCCCTTTTGAGGCCAAAAAGGCATCATACGTCCCGGCCAGCTTTTTGACCAGCTTCTCATTCTTGTTGAACTTCATTAGAGCCTCGATGTTCATGTGAAGGCTATCCATGGCCTTGGCTTTATCGCAGTGCTGCTGGTCCCCAAAGGACACACACAGAGAACATGGGCCATGAGGTGGACTTTAAGCCTGATGGTGCCCCAGAAGCGATTGTCCTTCTGAAGGCAATTCCATCCAATTGGTCAGCAGTAGTTACAAAAATTACAGCTAGAAGAGCAAAATAATTGATTTAGTACCCCATAAAAGTCTCATTCAAACCTCATTTTGTTGTTGTTGTTGTTTGTGATGGCCAATTTAAGAGAACAATGTGCAACAGAAAGAGTTTGCTGTCTGCTTGGGAAAAATGTCTCAGAAACTGTCATTACTGGTTTCTAGGCATGGTGCTACTCTTAAGGTCCCCAAAGCAAACTCAATCAAATGAATGGAAGACACCATTGTCACCGCAACACCCCCCCCCCAAAGGAAAAAAAACCCAAAAGGTTGTTGAGTGAAATCAAAGATCAAAACAAAGCTCAATTGTTTTTTGATGCATTATTATTAGTTTATGTGAGATGGAGAGTGCATTTTAAGATCATTCCACCAGTTCAGACTGTCAATCAAGCTTTCCATTTAGAATTTCTGAACATCTAGCATAGCTGTATACTAAGTTAAAGACCTGATTTGTGGCAGACAGGGGACTGGTTTTGACACCAAGATAGTTCTCCTGCACATACAGTGAGTTAGTGTGGGTAGACTAGAGAACCAAATTCATCACCCTGCATGCATATATAGGAAAGAGCAATTGCATATTCAAAGACAGGCCCATCCATTTCAGATCAAGTCCATAAGTCTGATTGTGGCAGTCACCTAATCTGGTGTCAATTTAAAGATTAAGAATATAGGTTGTCAATCTGGAGACAGCCAATGAGATTTCTGCGTGGATATGTCTCTCTCCTCTGAGAATTTTGGAAAATCTGGAACTTCCTTCTTGAAAACAGGAGACACTCTCTCACTTACTTTGGAGATGCTCTACTGACAAGACACATAGCACTATGCTGATAGAACCCACGCCCTGGGAACTTGAGAAGACACTTTGAGACCCCTGCCAGTACTGAGATGTTTGCAATGCCACTGGATCCAAAGACATTCTACCCATCTGGCTTGTGATCATCCTGCATTTGGCATCATTGCATAAGTCCCATGAGTCTGGAAAAGGCTCTATAGACTGGTGTCAGACATATGGACTAATATCAAACTTGTGAGCTTGGACTGGATGGAGTTAAAACGTTTTCTCAGTGTTCAATTGCTTTTGTATAGAAACATCTTTCTTACACACATATGTGTGTTTATGAATGTTTTTCTCTAGTCTATCCAGACTAAGACACTGATATTAGCCAATATGTCCAATACCAACCGATAAAGTTCTCTTCAGATGCATGAAACACATATAATGAATGTAGGAAGATCACAGGCCAGTGGAAGAAAAGTCTTGCAGTTCCAGTGGCAGTGGAAGCATCACAGCACCAGCAGAGGTTTCTATGTGGCTGCTCCAGTTCAGAGCACTAGCCTAGTACCATGTGCCTTGTCAGCTACAAGGCTGACAGAGAGTGAGTCTGATTCCTGACTCCAGCAAGTATTCATCTCTTTAGCAGCTCCAAATGAGATCATCAAGCTATGACCTGATTGACAGACTAGGCTCCATCCCTTCACTCTAAATACTCAAGTTGACAGTATGTTATGTAACTCCCACAGACCATCTCTTGTCAATTTGAAAATTTCACAATACACTTGAGCTATATATAATTTTCAAGCAATAATATAATCTTATTTATATCTAATACTAAAATGCACACAATTCAATAGGTGCCATTCCCATTTAACCATAATACTATAAGAGATTAAAAAAACACAAAAATTTCCTATGCCTAACAATTGCAGTTAAGCAACACCTACACCTTAATCCTATAATCCTTTGAATTTATCCCCCATCTAGGAAAGTTTGTAAGCCACTTATATCATGCCTTTTGCTTCCCAGTTTTGGTATCCAATGTTCATACAGCCCATTTACATCAAGTCAGTGCTCTGAGGAGATAATCATATTCTTTGATGTGAAGAATCTTCATTCCAGTTAGAATCTTGGGAAATCCACATCCGTAAACAGAGTCAAATCAGGATAGGCCATCCATAAAATCTACAGCAACCTGCACCAGTTCACAGGCTTAAAAATCTTCTCTTAATCTGATCGGATTCTGGTGAACACAATGCAGGCTGTCTCACCTAGTCTCAGGGTGATCACTGGTTACTTTGCCTTTAGAACATGGCCCCGTAACAAACTCTGAACAGCCCTAGCCCTCTTGTGCTAGATCATGGACTTCAGGCAAGTCAATCTACTTTAATCTTCTCTGGTTCCTGTAAACCAGATCCACCACTGTCAGTGGCCAGACTCAACCAGTCTCTCAGTCTCTCTATTGCTGCTGTTCTATGACTTCCACTCAACAAGTGGATCCAGGTGGTCAAGTCAGGCTGCCATGGGCTCCCTTTAATGTTAAGTCCTAAAGCAGAGTTTTCTTCACGGTTCCAGATATGTTCCAGCTTCTGGCAAAAACCATTAGTTCAAACTTCAAAATTCCAAAGAGTTCCTTTTTTCTTCCATGTGTCAACAGTCCCCTAGGTGCTTCTGTTGGAATGCAAATATCCTGAGTGCTACAAAGCACTGAGTGGGGCTTATCTTTTCAGAGCCTTCTTTGCAGACATGTCATAATCCATTCAAAGAACCAAATTTCAATGACTCAAGGCAAATTGGCTTATAAATTCTTGATTTTCCTACTTCCCAATGATCCTTTAGATCAATATTAATAAGCAGAAGAAATCATATCCATAAGTATAAACAAAGTAGGATCAGATTCATAAAACTCAATTCTTAAAGCTGCCAAGTATTATCCTTTTCTAACTTATCTAAATCCTTATCTAAACCATTCTATTGATATAAACTGTGGTATTAGACCTCTGATACCATCCAATGAGAGCTAGCCTTTTTGTCAGTCATTCTGACCTGTCAGCCCTTTTTCCTAAGCAGCATGGTTTCTCTGAAACGAAAGGCACAATTTCCAGCCCCGAGCTCAAAATATATATTAATGATAATCATTTTCATCATTTCACATGGGAATAAACAAATACTAATAATCATCATGATAATCAAAATTTTAACTTCCATTACTCTTTCCAGAAAACAACTCAGTAAACAGCATGGACATAGCTGTCTTCTGGCTAGCCAAAAAGGAAACATGACCATGAGACAAGAGTCAAACATTCACTCGCCATCTTTATTATTTGTTTCTCTAGCACTTTACTCCCAAGGTACCATAATGTGTTAGTCTTGGTTGACCAGGTAAACAAATCCAGGGAGACTTATATATGTATAAGAAAGACCTTTATATATATGAGCAACTGGATATTGAGAAAACATCACAGTCCAGTCCAGATCAAGTCCATAAGTCCAATATTAGCCTATGTGTCCAATACCAATCTATGCATACCACTCTATACCTCTTGAAACACATTCAATGATTGCGAATGCAGGATGATCGCAGTCCAGTGGGTCAAACTTCTTGTGATCCAGTGTCAGGGGAAACACCTCAATGCTGGCAAGGATGTGCATGTGGCTCCTCCAATTCAAGGTACTAGCATAACTGCATGTGCCTTGTCAGCTGCAAGGTCCTCGAAGGAGTCAGTCTCTCTCTTGCCTCTAGCAAGCTACTTATCTCCTTAGCATCTGCAAATGAGAGCATCAAGCTGCTCCCTGAGTGACAGATGGAACTCCACCCCTTCACTCTTAATACTCAAATTGACAACATGCAGCCATCCCAGTGAACCCATTTTTATTTCTCCTGCTCCCCAAACCTTATTCCCCTGAACTCAGTCTGTGTGACTGCTTTTTTATCCAAGAATGAAGAAAGACAACTTGTTGACAGAGTAGACAAGTTGGTAAAAAAATAAGGGAGGTGGTGTTAGTTATCCAAGCAGATGAATTTGAAAAATGTTTCCAAGAGTGACATCACAGATTTGACAAAGATATTAAGTGCAATGAAGAGTGCTTTGAAGGTAATAACACTGTTTTGTAAATAATCATAATAATAATAGTAAGTTCCCTTTTGCAGGGTGATCCTTCATATATGTTTTAAGTGATGGGCAGCTAATTCCAATGTTGGCACTGCAAATTGAACAGCTACTCTTTTCGATAAAGTTTAAACTATCTCTCCTATAAAGACTTACAACTTTGGTAGCTCTGTGTTTGCTACAGTGGAGTTCATTTGGTGGCAGTGGATTCATTTGCATGGTCTATATGAGCTTTTAGTACTTCAACGAAGCACACATAATTTCAGAATAGTGGTGCCATGCTGTCCCATTAGGTACCTAAGGTAAATGTGCCATGTTTTAATGATACAGCTTTTTATCTGAGAAAAAACTGGTAACAAATATGAAAAAAACCTATCTTTATGTGTGATATAATAAATCTCAACATTTGGACCAATGAATTAGTCAAATGCATTTGAAAACTTCTTAAATACATGCATACATGCATTTGAAAAAGCTTGAATAAACATTGAATAACATGAAAAATAAAATTGGATAAACATGAATTAAATAAACACAGCATACATTTGAAAATGACTTAAATACATGCAATCTATATTTCTTTATTAAAATAACACATAGGTGTTTGTATTTTACATATGGAATTATATTTATTTCCCAGATCAAATAAGATGCTTCATATAGAATTAAACTGCAAAGATGTGGAACAGACCAAAAAAGATGCTTCATACAGAATCAAGTATAATGATATGGAAATTACACATCTTATGTACCCTTTTCCTGAGAAATCCTCTACATTTAATTTTATTTTTCATTATAAATTGGTGTGATTTATTTTTATATTTTGTGATTTCTAAAATGTATTTCCCCCCGTAAATTAAAATTTCTTCCATGTGATTTCCTTTTGGTTACCTTATAGTTCAATTCATTTTTTTTTGGGGGGGGGGGCCATCACTGCTCTCCGGTGGTGGGAGTAGGAGGCCCAGCCCCACTGCTGGAATTGAACCTCCGTCCCAATGGGCCACAGTCCCGCGCACAACCACTACGCCACTGGGGCTCAGCCCAATTCATTTTCATAAAACAAAGGCCATTGTGTCAAGATGATTCCAACTGAATCACCATCCGGAACAGAGAACTGCCCCAGAGGAATTTTTAAGTCTGTATCTCCGAGGAAGAAGAGTTCTCTCCTGAAAAGTCACTGGTGAGTTTGAACCATTGACAACAAAGCTTTGAGCCACTGTGCCACCATGGCTTCAATCTTTATATTCTTCAAAAAATCAAAACACACCAAGTCACCACCATAGAGTTGATTCCAACCCATGAGGACACTACATGACAGGGTAGAATTGTCCCTATGGGGTCCGAAGACTCTCACTGTTTTCAGGAATAGAAAGGCTTGTCTTGTGCTCATGGAATAGCTAGTGATTTTGAACTGCTGACCTTGTGGCTGACATTGTAACACATACGCACTACACCAGCAGGGCTCTTACTAGGTAATATAGAAATTCTTGGCATATATAAAAGAAACTAAGCAATAAGACCATTTTTTTTGTATTTGTTAGAAATATGTAGACTCATGAAGAATGTTGGTGACATAATGGTTTAAGAGGTTGGTTGCTAACAGAGAGATTGTTGGTACTAAGTTGTGTGTAGTTGTGTGTGGAAAAATAAAGCTGGAGGTTTGCTCCTGTACAAACTAAATCTGTAAACAATAGTAAACTCATTCCCGTGGAGTCTATTTCAAATCCTAGAGGCACCATGTTACAGAGTTGAAATGTCCTAAAGAGCTTCAAGGGCTGTCATCTTTTTGAATGTAGACTGCCCTATCTTTTACCTGGATATCCCTTGGGTAGTATCAAAGATCAGACTTGTCTAGCCACTGCAACAATTTCACAGGGCAGTGCTTCTCTGTCACATGCATCAGAATCAACCGGATGATATGTAACAAAAATAAGACTTATGCATTAATTAAATAATTATTGATTTAGAAGGAGAAAATAAAATTTAAATCTCATTGTGATTAGATAGCAGGAAGGATCTCTGACCACATGGTGAATTACATGTTGGGCAGCTGACATAAAGAAGAGTGTTTCCAAAATTCCAGCTACACCCCAAGAGAAAGATGAGGCTATGTGCTTCTATAAGGATGCATAGTCTCAGAAATTACAGAGAGCATCTCTACTCTCCCTATAGCATCTTGCTGAGGCCAAATTGACTGGAGAGCAATAAATTTATTTCATGAACCGAGGCAAAGTCAACTGAGCGTCAGACTGTCTAGAATTTGCTTCTTATCCAAAATAATCTAACTCTATAAAAATGGTAATTATAAAAAAGTGGTTTTGGTTTCAGTTTTCTCCAATTTAAGTATCTGAAGTATACTGCTGTTTCCAAGTAACAGTCTGCTAATATATATTATAATATTATTGTTGAATAATTTTTTCAAGAGAAGGCAACTTATTTTCAACTTAGAGTAAAAATTCTACTGATGCTTCAGTTATGTCTTAGACCAAGTCTCTAAAGATGCAAAAGCAGTGAAGCCAATGGATATGTGAAGAGATAGTTAGACAAAGAAATGGCTTGTACTGTTGTTGTTGAGGGCCAGTTTCAAGTGTAGGAAATTTCCAAGACCAACAGTCAGATGTAAAGCCCCAAAAGTCAGTTGAATGGGCGCTGATTTACTCCAGCAAGGCAGGAAAATGAGTATTGTGGCTGCAGAGCCAACTAAGTTGGAAGTTGGTAGGTTAAGACCTAATGGCACTAAGGACACCAAGATCAATTGACACAAGTCAAATGCAGAACCCAGATTCCACCTAGTCTGTTCATATTAGAAGGCGTCCTGGTTATGCAGTGAGTATGAGTTGTACTATCATCCACAAACTTAGCAGTTCAAACCCACCATGCTGTCCACGGAAGTAAGATGGGATTTTCTAATCTTTTTAGTGGTTCTGGTCTCATAAATTTAGTATTAGTGTTCTACTCTGCCTTATAGGGTCCACGTGAGATAGCACTGATCACATGGCAGTCATCTGGTTCTTGGTTTTAATTCCAAACCACTAAGAATCTTGGCTCAGTGAAGTTGACACAGAACCTTTATTATAGCTTACCTTTCACAGCTCTGTGACCAATTTTTTTCAAGGCAGTTATTCTACCTTTTCCTTTTCCTTTAAACCATTTTATTGGAGGTTCACAAAATTCTTAGCACAATCCATCCATACATCCATTGTATGCAAATCACATTTGTACCTTTGATGCCATCATCATTCTCAAAACATTTTCTTTCCACTTAAGCCTCTGGTATAGGCTCCTCCTTTTTCTAACATTTCCTCAATCCCCCTTCACTCATAGACCCCTGATAATTTATAAACTATTATAACTTTGTCTTGTCAAATGCTGTCCGATGTCTCTCTTCCCTGCTATCTGTACCTCAGGGAGGAAGTTATATGTAGATACTTATAAGTGGTTCCCCTTTACTACTTCACCCTCCCTCCATCCTCTCAGTGTCACCATTCCCCCCACTAATCCTAAAGCAATCATTTGTCCTGAATACCTCATGTTTCCAGTTCCCATCTGTACCAGTGTACAACCTCTGGTCCAAGTGGATTTGTAAGATAGAATTCAAATCATGATAGTGGGGGGAGGATGCATTTTAAAACTAGAGGAAAGATACATATTCCATCATTGTTACACACTTCCCTGACTTAATCGTGTCCTCTCCAGGACCCTTCTATAAGGGCATGCCACTTCTCCTGCAGAAAACCTTGGGGACCCAATCAGCACTCCCCCTCATTTATAATGATATAAATTTTAGTTCTTTGATGCCTGATATCTGATCCTTTTGATGCCACATGGCCCCACACAGTGGTATACTTCTTCCATGTGGGCTTTGTTGCTTCTGAGGTAGATGACTGCTTGTTTACCTTCAAGACTTTAAAAAAACAGGCACTTTATCTTTAGAAAGGTAGGCACCATTAGCTTTCTTGACCACATTTGCTCGTGCACACATTGTCTTCATTGATTGTGTCAGGAAGGTGAGCATCAAGGAATGCCAATTTAAGAGCACAAAGTTTTCTTCCATTGAGGAAATACTTGAGTGGAAGACCAATGTCCATCTTAATACTATTCTCTTTTTTCTAATATTTGCTTTATATTACTTCACTTTTGCCAGAGATATAGATTATATCTCTTTTTGCTAAATGATTGAAATATAAAGAGGATGCATACTTCTATGAAAAAGGGCAAAAATAACATAACCATTAAGCATTTGTTTTGCATTGAGCTGTCAAAAAGACTGTGCAGAGTAAGCATCCAAAGTGGTCCTGTCCACCTGCTTTCCGGAAACTATGCGTAGCGTCTCCTCCTGAAGCCGCTGTAGTTTTGAATCCTGTTTGTTAGCATTGTATGTGTTTTTATGTAGGTTTTATGTGTTACTTGATGTTATTTTATAGGTTGTCATTGTAATCTTGCAATCCTCAAATATTATTATCATTATTAGTTAATAATAGTAGCTTCTTTGTTTTGAATGTCAGGTAAAATTTCTCTATTTTCAGATAATGAGGTAAACCTGTAAGATGATCTTTTGAGATACAATCAGTCTGCTAAATAAACAGAACTCTGTGATGTATTTCATATTAGCATTCTGAAGCACGATACTTAAAAAATGCATCCCAAAAGGGGATGGCTATATTCTATAATGAAAATATCTTTATTTAATTCATATTTTATAATGACTGGGCAAAAATGACTTGTATTCCTTTAGAAAAACTGATAGAGGAGAGGAAGATGTCAATTTCTAGATTATTGGGGAATTGTACAAATACACAAAATTTAATCATAGATTGGAATCACTTGATTGTTCAAGGTTATGCTCCTTACAAAAATATACAATTTCTCCAATGCTAACTTGAGAAGGAAAGTCTTTCAAACATGAAGCATTGCCTTGCTCAGTTTTCTTCAATATCACTCTCTTAAAAGTCATAAGAAAATCTTTGGAAAACACTAAAATGTTTTGTAGAGAGCAAACCATGATACTAAGTCAAAACTGGTTATATTAAAATTTATGTAAGAATAACATTGTAAAACATTTTATGCAGAATCCTTTAAATATCTATACCAATGCATGTACTTTACCACTAGAATGTGAATCAGTTTGTTTAGTTGAGTGTGAAAAATTAGTCTGCTAAACATGAAAAAGTTCTTTATCAACTGGTACTTTAAAAGTTTATAATTTGTAAATACATTTTCTTAATAATTCATATTCTGTAAGTGTAATTCTAATGTTTCAGGCTTAATAGCTTAATATGTATTTTTAAAGATCCATATTTAAGTATTTTGAGGGGAAAATACCTAAGAATAATGTAATGTGCTGGTAACATTTTAATGGAATGAGGAAATTGATTTAATTTTGTGATGACTAATCTAGGAAACCTGGACAAAACTTCACATCTATGGCATGTCACAGAAGAATATTTTATAGAAACTCTTATTTCTTCCACAGTTCTCTAGAAATTCTTGCAAGCTTGATCTATGATTCTATTCTCAGACTCTATAAATGATGTGGGTTTGTAAATTTATAACAGATTATGCAGTTGAAAGAATTCACAGCAAAGCTTTCTTTCTTTCTTTTCCCTCCTTTCTTTCTTTCAGACATAAGAATTCTCATCTTACAATCGTGGAAACCCACAGAAGCAGTTCTACCACATCCTATAGGCTTGCTAGGAATCAAAACGGACTTGATGTCAGTGAGTGAGTGAGTAAAGGAAGGAGTGAATGAGTGACTAGCTTACTTGATGATGTTTAGGGAACTAAAAAGAGATAATTGTAAATCATCACAGTGCTAATTTTATTAAGTTGTTTCTTTTTCACATTTAATGAAGTAACCCAAAATGGCTAGTGACAACAGATAGGACTGGAAGGGCAAATGAAGGGTATTGGATGTTCCAATGTCTAATCATGTAACTCTTTTTTTAAATCATTTTATTAGGTGCATGTACATCGCTTTTCATCATACATAGTTCAATACATAGTTACATATACTGTGCCAAGCACCCCCACTTGCCTGTCCTTGTCAACATTCTCCTAACATCTGCCTTTCCACTTGGGCCCTCGATATGAGGCCCCCTTCCTTCCCCCTCCTTTCTCCAACCTTTCCCCCTCCCCCTCAGTCCTCATTACTCTGTAGGCATTAGTGTTTTGTCATATCTTACACTGCCCGGCACCTGCCCCTGCCCACTCCTCCCTACATCCATCCTCCAGATAGGACACAGTCTGCAGATCCCCATAGCTGGTTTCCTCTCTCCACCTCACCCTCCCTCCACCCGTTTGGCAACTCCAATCCCACCAATGACCCCAAGTGGTTTATCCACCCCAAGTTCCCTGCGTTTCTAGCTCTCATCTCTGTCAGTGCACCTCCTCCAGTCTAGCTGGAACTGCAGGGCAGAGTTGGGACAGTGGTGTTTCACTTGTAGAGGTCTAAACACAGGTATCTATGTATGCAAAAATAATTACTTATGAAAAGGTGGGAATAAATTCAGGAACACATAGTTATAGGCTTAGTATTAAGGCAGCAGCTGGACCTTGGGCCCCCTCCCAGTCACTCCCTCAATGCAAGAACACTTTGTTCTATGAATCTAGCCATGAAGCTCACCAGCCCAATATGATCACTGAAGTCAAATAGATGCATAAACAAATGTGGTGAAGAATATGAATGGTACCCATATATCAAAAGATATACAGTCTGGGGTCTCAAAGCTTGAAGATAAACAGCCAACTAGCCAGGAAGTATCCAAGTCCACATAGAAGAAGCACACCAGCCAGTGTGGCCGAGATGAGTCAAAAGGATGAGGCCTCAGGCATCAAACAGGAAAAAAACCAATATTATTGTATATGCACTTGCCTGAGATGATGACTGGGGACAGGAGAAATAGTAGTGAAGTCCGTGTAACTCTTGAAGGAGAATATACTGATGTAAAAAGCATTCATTTTAAAAGAAAATGCAAAAATTCTGTGACCAACTATCTTGCTACCAGTTTAGTAGATATATAATCATTTAAACTATTACCATTGAAATATCTCATATTTTGGAATGTGGAGGGTATGCATATTATCACTTTTTCTTCTTAAAAAGGAACACATTTCTTCATGATTATATGACTAGGGAATAAAAAAATTAAAAGCAAACAGAGAATAAGATGAGAGAAGTTTAAAATTTTGGGAGAAGTTAGAATGTATCCAATAAAGATTAGAGCCATTTTAAGGAAATGCTTTTAACATGTGTACTTTTCACATGTTCATATGCATGCACACTCTCATATAAAAACAGGGGAGACTCCATTTCCTTTTGAAATACTTGAGAATGTATAAAATGACAGAAAGTAAAATAGATTTTTTTCTAAATTATCAGTGAGTAGAAAGAACTATCATGTCTGAGCACTATGAACCTTACCTCAAATCTGAGGAGAAGCTGAGATAAAGTGAGAGAAATGGTCCACTGCCTCATAATTCCCGAGGTGACAATGATGAATGCTTGGGAGCAAGCTTCAGCTGTAGGGGGTTTTCAACTTCCAAGCTACTAAGTTCTGGCTAAGCCATGAAACAAAATAACACCCTCACTAAAATGTGCAGTTAGCAAGCAACAATTGCATTTTCTAAAGTGGATACTAATCAACCAGAATGTTCATAATTCTGGAAGAGAACCATTCTTTGTTAATGGCTAAAATCACATCCAAAGAGGAAAATTTCCTGGAGGCGCCCACTGAATATCTCGGAATGATTGGTGTCTGTGGCGGTCATGTGCTTATGTTAATTTCATGATTGAGATGTAGGGGTAGAGTCTAGCCTGTTAATCTGGAGCTATCCATCAAGTAACCAACGAGGCCTCCGTGTGGGCATGGCTTGCTTTCTCCTGAGACTTCTGGGAAATCTCGCGATATTTCCCTGGTGGAGATGAGAAGCTCTCTGCCGAGTTGTTGGGAGTTAGTCTCTTAGACAAGGAACTATGGAGAAGACAAGATGGCAGCGTCCGAGGAGCTGGACGAGCTGGAGGAGAAGTCACATGGCCTAACCCTGATGGGACCAGACCTCTGAAGCTGGAGAAGCCAGCGCTGAGTTGCTTCTACCACCAGTGGATGCTGTTGATGGACCTTGAGTCCTGGAAGTGAGTAGCCATGAGGGGACCCCTGACAGTGCCGGAACTCTACCCCCACTGGCCTGTGACTTCATGAGTTAGAAGGAGACATGATAGACTGGTATTAGACATATGCGCTAATATCAAACTTGTAATGGACTAGCTTGGGATGCTTTCTTAATGTTCTATTCCTTTTATATATAAACCTTTTCCTTATATCTATATGCTAGTCTGTGTATTTGTTTCTCTAGTTTACCTGGACTAATGCAGTGTCGGTAGTTTCACTTTTTCTAAAGTGAGTTTAAAATTCTAGGGAGAGGGACAGCAAGCAACATTTAAAGAAGCCATGGTAAGGCATTTTGAAAAACAATCTTTGCAAAGGGAAACCATGTTAAAACATGAAGTTAAATGTAAGACAATGAAAATAAAGTAAAATTATTTGTTGTCTTTTATGTTTAAAGTTCCACCTCTAGCTCTGCTTTTACATAAAAATGCTTTTAAAAAAACATCAAAATGTTTTTGGTGAAGCCAAAGCCTTTTGAGTTCCTCTCTCCTCATTAACTCATATTCAAAATTAAACTCTATTTCCACAGTCACAGAGTTAGTGTCCTAAGATCCCTCCCTGGGTCTCTCCAGTACCAGTGGAGTGCTGGTAGCCCCTGTGGAAAGCTCCTCATTGAAAAGCAGGAGGTCCCTGCGGAGAAATGAATGACAGACTACTCTCCAGAGGAGTTCGGTGTGGGCACATGAGGGTATATGTTAAGGTTCTCTGATAGGACCAGTGTAAGTCAGAACTGGTGGATTGTAGTGAAATTCTTGATTTTATTTAGATCTAATACATAGCCCACTTTACTACCAGGACCTCTTCTCTGAAGATTGGCATCCTTGAAAACCCACAGGGCCAATTTACTCTGTTTTGTAAGTTCACTATGAATCAGATTCTTTTATTTAGTCTGTGCTCATTCATTACGTGTGTGTATGTGGATTTCAAATCATTCTTTTGTTTGTCAGTTTTAAGGTAAATAGGTTGATTTCATTTCAAGTAGTCTCTCTAAGTGAAGATCTTAAGTCCATTACTAATGTAGCTCTGCCGAATGAGGGAAGGAGCATCGTAATGATGAAGAGGGATACTTTGCTGAAAATTCCTTAGCTATGTATCTGTCAAAGCTTTGACCAGCTTTTCCAAGACACTCTCATAGTAAGTTGCTATAATTACTTAGTTCTCCAGAACGTCAACAGGTATAAGGCTTGGTATTGTTATTGCTGGTTTTTGTCTTTTAGTGTCAACTGGTAGATTCAGCTGGTAGTCCTACTTAACAGCAGCGTAAACTTGTCCCTGCTGCTGCACCTTCCTCTCACGGTCATGTTGGGACCCATCACTGTAGCCACATCATAAGTCCATCTCCATGACCGGATTCCACTTTCTCACTGCCCTCCCTCTTACCAAGGATGATGTCCTTCTCCCTGAACTCGTGTCTCCTGACAGCAGGGCCCACATAAGTGGCACTTCGTTTTGCCATTCTTGCTTCTAAATCCTATGTTGCCTTGCTTCTTCAAGACAGAGATACTCAGTCTTTTTTTTTTTTTTTGGTCTATAATAATTACAAGATTCTTCACCAGATCAATAAGTCAAATGCATCCAATTTTCTCCCGTCCTTATTTAATGTTCAAATTTTACATGCTGGCAAGATTGAGAAAATCACGGCATTGGGCAAGGCTACCATAGTTCTGAAAGTGACAGCCTTGCTTTTTCACTCTTTAAAGAGGCCTGCCTGGTGCAGCCATGTATGCAAGGCAAGATATCATTTCATTTGACAGTTGCTTCCATAAGCATGGACTGTGAGTACAAGAAAGACAAAATCCCTGGCAACTTCAATGTTTCCTGCTTCCCCTCTGCATCAAGTTGGGAGGACTTTATTTTTCCTTATATTGAGTAGTAATCCCTACTGAAGACTACAATCCTTCATCTTCATGAGCATGTGCTTCAAGTCATGTTGCCTTTCAGCAAGCAAGGTCATATTCTCTGCATATCACAGGCTGTTAATTAGCCTGCCTCAAATTCTGATGCTCCATCAGTCTTCACAGAATCCAGTTTCTCTAATTATTTGTTCAGCATACAGATGGAGTAAGCATAGTGAAGGGTTATAATCTTGATGTAATCCTTTCCTGATTTTAAAACATACAGCATTTCCTTGTTCTGTTCTGACAACTGTCTCTTGACCCACATCCAAGTTAGGCTGCAGATTAGGAGAATAACTGCTTCTGGTGTGCTTCCATGAAAAGCCTGCCCAGAAACAAAATATGGTTCTTAGGGATCCATAGCTCTCTAGTTCCACCCAGTGAGGGAACCAGGGTCCATTTCCATATGAGTTGAAAGAGAAAGTATAGAGAAGAGCATGTGAAACTGGAATGTTGTATAAAAGGTTATTTGAACATGTGACTCATTGTATTGCAAGCACCTGGCCCATAGTAAGAATAAAAAGCAATACGTGTAAGAGTGCAGCACATAAGACTAGAGCTCAACTTGGCAGAACCAGAAGTAATTGATTTTGCATTCAAATTTTATATTTTATCTTCATTTTATATCCACTCCAGTTTTACACCAGATACCCTCAGGGTGTGATGTTTGTGAACCACTGCTATAAAAAGGTGAACTTTTGGCACCATGAATAAAATTTTGTGTTCATATTGGACATTAATACATCAGGTCACATTTTATACATATATGAAAGTTTATGCCAATAAAATTACTAATCTTAGATATTAACAATCCGTAAAATTATATATATCAACAAAAAGTTAATCTGTTCACTGTCACTCCCATAGTGACTTTGAATAATTCCTTAACTTCTCTGGGCTTAAACACCACCAAATATAAAATAGTAATAATAATATTTACTTAATATAATTATGATAATAATTGAATGTCCTATTAAGTATGTGAGTGCATAAAAATGCATGGAAAAGTTTCAATAAAAATAATTCCTATATGGGAATGATGGGACTGTTGGTACCAGGCTGGATATAGTAGGGGGACTCTTGGCTGATCCAAGGATGGGGGGAGTAGCATGTGGTTCAAGATCGGTGGTGGGGTGGGTAGGTGTGGAAGGTCCGATAAGGATTGATTAAGACTAATGTAATAGAGACACAATATTGAAAGCTGAATGGAGATTGTGTGCATTGGTGGAACGGGAGAAGGTATAGGGAAACAGATAAAAAAAACTGGGGAGTAAGGGGCATTTATGGTGATTAAATATAGGCATATACATAGGTACACATATTCATATGATGAAGGGGAAATGGGATAATATGCATATACTTATAGGCTTAGAATTAGGACAGTAGATGGGCATTGGACCTCAATCAGGTACTTGCTAAGTGCAGGAAACTTTTGTTCTATTAAATTGACATTTCATGATGCTCAGCTCCCTGACACAATCACAGAAAACAAATGTGTGCATAAACAAATACGATGCCCGGCTATCAAAACATGTACATCTGAGGTCTTAAATGCTTGATAGTAAACAAGCAGCCATCCAGCTCAGAAGCAACAAAGCCCACATGGAAGAAGTACACCAGCTTATGGGACTAAGAGATACCAAAGTGATCAATTATCAGGTTTCAAAAACTAATAATCATAACATTATATGCTCACTTTCCTGATAGGATTTTTGGCAACAAATATGTACATAAACAAATGTGATGAAGAAAGCTGATGGTGCCCAGCTATCAAAAGATGTGCCTCTGTGGTTTTAAAGACAAGAAGATGAATAAGTGGCCATCTAGCTAAGAAACAAGCTCACATGGTAGAAGCATAACAGTATGTATGACCACGAGGTGTCAAAGAGATCTGGTATCAAGCATCAAAGACCTAAAAGATATATCATTATTAGTGAGGGGGAGTGCAGATTGGGGACCCAAAATCCATCAATAAGTAAAGAGATATTCTCTTACAGAGGGGTTATAGTGAGGAGATGATCCATCTAGGTGCAGTGTAGTAGCAATGAAATGTTCTCATATGCTTCCTCCCACTGACTATCATTATCCTAATTCTGCCAGACAGATTTGGCTGGACCTGGGGATGCACATTGGAGTTGAAAGCATGGATTTTAGGATAGATAATCCCTTGAGACTAGTGTGGAGTGGTGACACTTGAGGGGTGGAGGGATGGTGGAGTAAAAAGGGGGAACAAATTTCGCTCATCTGCATTGACCTCCTCTCTGGGGTGTGGACAATGGGGGGAGAGGGAGGAGGTGAGTGAAGTGACACATTATATAATATAAGATATGAGGAGGTAATGGCGATTTGTAAGTTATTGGAAGTTCATGGGGGAGGAGAAGGTGGAAGGGGAAATGTGGGAAATTGGAATTTAAAAATAAATAACTAGAGGAAAGAGGGGAAGAGGAGCTTATGCTGGAGGGGTTCAAGTAGAGAATGTAGATGAATGTAGCAATATGTATATAAATGATTGATACAAACGATGTATTAAATACATTAAATGATGTAAAAAACTATTCTATATCTTTACATGGTACAATAAGGTCATCTCACTTGATAATTTAGAGTGGAGTATGGCAGCTAGAGTGGGACAGTGGCCTCAGCATAAGGCAGCAGATAAGGTGCAAAGTCTGCAAAACTTCTCCTCTCATCTCTCCAGACTTACAATCTCCCAAACATGCAGATCAGTTTTACCCTGTCCTACAGGGCAAAATGGTTTCAGTGGATGGGTGGCTGATGTAGAGTAGGGTATATGTTTCTTAACTCTAATAAATATGAAATGTTTGTGACTCAGAAAAAAAAAAGAATAATTCTTATGGTGCTCCTTGCTGCTAGTTATCATTATTGCTATCAAAAGAAGATCTATACTGAAGCACCAATATCAAAGGATGATCTGCTTTTTCTGTTTAAGATGGTATTTAGAAGTCATCCTAGTTTCTCATGAGTGTAATTTTCAAATCCTTGATTTTATCCCAGTTCTTGTCTCTACACACTCACTGTACTTTTGTTCCATTTTTGCCTAATATATTTGCATCCTTGTGGGAAACTGAATATTTACTGCATTTTTATTTTCAATAAATTATCAATAGTTCAATTCCCTTTAAATAAGTTTACTTTCCTATATGCTTTGCTGCATAAGCATTTTCTAAAGTATTTACATTTCTTCTTTCCTTTTTATTTTATATACCATATGATTTATTTGCTTCAATGGAAAAACATAAAAGTTACAGCTTATACACATGAAAAAAAATAAAATAGTCATAATAAATCTATTATTGTGAAGAAACTGATAGAAATCATCCATCAGAGGGCTTATATATTGCTAATTTTAATTAGAAAAGATGCATATATAAATATATGTGATATATTTATATACACTTCAAAATATTTGTAGAAAAATCCAGTATCTATTAATTCCCTTTTCCAAATACTTTTTGAAGCACCCCCAATATATAATTACATACAGATCTATCAATCTATCTATTTTTCCATCTATCACAACTAAAACAACATCAAGATAAATGGAGAAGATTTTGAAGTGGCCAAAGGATTTCATTTTACTTTGATCTATAATCAACACTGTTAGAAGCAGGGGTCAGTAAATACAATGTGGAATTTCATTGGGGAAGTCTGTAACTCAAGAATTCTAAATTGTAAAAGACTAAATAAATTTGCTAGTGTTCTATAGTACACGAGATCAAAGCCATGTTCTTTTCTTAGATTTCATAGAAATTTAAATGTTGGACAATGAAATGAATAAGAATGACCACAGAATGGATGCATTTGGATTGTTGTGTTTTTTTTTTTTTACCTAGATTGTTGTGTTTCTAAAGAAGATAAAAATACCAGAGATAAAGCGACTTTCTTTTGAAAAAAAAAAAAGTGCAGCCGAAATGCTCCTTATAAGCAAGGTTGATGTATATCCATCGCACATACTTAGAACATATCAGGCGAGATCAGTCTCTAAAACAAATATAATGTTTGCTAGAATTGAGGGTTGTGGTAGGTACATAATCTTGCATCAATTTGAGGCTATTAGGAGTGAAGAGGTGGAATGTATTCTGTCAGTGAGGTCACAGCTGATGATGCTTCTTTATAGGTGTGGCTCTCTCATGAGGATTTTGGAACTTTCTCTCTCTGCTGGGCTGTGCGTCTTACACTTTCTCTCTGCTTCACCTTCTATTGAGGAGTCACCACCCTCAGAGAGCTGGAGAAACCAGTGATGAGATACTTCCACTGGCAATGGATCCACACAGCCTTGCACCCACAATCCTGTACATCATTGACAGTACTGTGTGGGTCTGAAGAGGAACTTATGAACTTTTATCAGTCATATGGGTTAATATTAGATTTATGGACTTGATATGGGCTTGGTTAAGAAATTTTATCAATATACAATTGTTCTTTGATATGAAACTCTCTTTTAGACACAGAGAAGTGTCTCTGGATTTGTTTCTATAGTCAACCCAGCCTAACACAAGAGTGAAAGAAAAGGAAATGTTTTCAAGGAGTTAAACTAACAGTGACTACAAAAAAA
>PVJH01012334.1:0-64913 GCA_004026705.1 Nesogale talazaci
GTGGCCCTTTTCATCGGATCCACCTGCAGCATATGTTTCAAAAGGCTAATCACAGAAGGATTTAAATACTGAGGAGTATAAAAAATCCCATCACATATCTTCTTAAAAAGAGTTGGCACATGATCATCATCAAATGGAAGGGTTCCACATAATAAAGCATAAAGAATAACTCCACTGCTCCATATATCTACCTCTGGACCTGCATACAATCTGTAACAGGAAATATCATTTGGATTAAATAACCATTAGTAATTCAAGTCAATTAATAGGTAACTTTAAATATGATACTTCAAGGTGTCCAAAAAAATGGTACACTAGGCATAGAGCTATTTTCATTACTTTTGAAAACAAAAGCTAAGGATGTTTCTAAGTTACATACAATAGCTAAAATTATGTTGTTGTTGTTGTTGTTGTTGTTGTTGTTGTTGTTTTGTGGGCATCACTGCTCTCCGGTGGTGGGAGTAGGAGGCCCAGCCCCACTGCTGGAATTGAACCTCCGTCCCAGTGGGCTGCAGTCCCGCGCACAACCACTACGCCACTGGGGCTCAGCCCTAAAATTATGTTCTTATCAACAGCTCTCATGGGATACAACCAAGAGAGCCTTGTTTTTAATAAGGATATCTTTCCTGAATGTAATATCATTGGAATTGTTGCTGTTCTTCATTATAGCAGAGATGAACTGATCCTTCATCCACTGAGAATACTCTTCTGTGATGGACTTTGATCATGCCACTTTGCCTAATAATCCAAGACCCCTTTATCAAATGTAAAAGGGCCTGAAATTATGGAAGGAAGCTATGCCAATGAGTCTACAGAAGTTTTAAACGCATTTGCGAGTCACCGTCATGTTGAACACTGGCCTGATAACCGCTTTGTCAGCAATTCAGACCCACTAGCTGCTTCCCGGGAGGAAGATGAGGTTATCTGCTCTAAGAAAGATTGATAACCTATCAAACTTCATCCTAGCTCCATCTAAGAACAGTTAGCCCTATGATTAGCCCTGGAGCCTGCGTGGCACAGTGGTTATGTGTTGAGCTGCTTAGCTGTGAAGTCAGCAGTTCAAAACCATCAACCAGAAATACTGAGTTTTCAATTCTTATGATTAGCTTGCTGCAAACTTGTCCTCAATAAAGAAACATGTAAGTTACGGGTGCTATGGCAAATTGTGTTGAAGAAACTAGACGGGGACTTGCTATCAAAAAAAATAACGTCTGGGGTCTTACAGGCTTGTTTTCAAATAAGCAGCTACGTAATTAAGAAGTCAGCTAAGCCCACACGGAAGAAGCACACAAACATCCATGATCCAAAGTCTGTGTAAATTATAGAATCCAAATCTGAAGGTGGGAAGAGTATCAGAGCTTAAATTGTGAGATTCTGGTGTGCAGAAGGCTATGGATGATATTGAAAGCGCAAAATACATTTGCAGGATCTATACAGGGAATAAGCCTCTCACGATTTCCCTCTCGCCACTGAGGAACAGAAATAAGCTGGTTATCCGAGAGTGGCCGATCTCCAATATATAAACAGACACTATGGAAACCCCCTTTTCTCTTCTTCCTCCGGTTAACCTGGATCTTGCAAATGGCTTCTTAGAACTTGGGCTGGAGACCTCCCATGTGACCTGCTGATTGTTGTTATCAGGGCCTGCCTGTTGCCTGTCTTGGATCCACTCAATTTTGCCTTCATTCACCTGTGGTCTTCCCACTCCCTGCTTTGTCTTCCAGCATTCAGGCTTCTCCACTTGCCAGCCCCAGCAGCCAGACAGGTCAGGAAAAGCCTTCAGGGTAACACCTGACACTCAAGACTTAAGCACTGCTACACCTACATAGGCCACCTTTCTTGATATAAATTTCTTTCTTGTATCTATACGAGTGTCACTGGTTTAGTTTCTCCGGGAAACTCAGCCTAACAGTCACTAGAAGTCAAAATCAACTGGATTTGTTTGGTGATGGCCAACTAGAAAGAACTGTAGCAGTGCAGTGGTTAAACACTCAGCTTCCAATCAACATATCTGCAGTTCAAATCTACCAGCAGCTCTAAGGAGAAAAGACATGGCAATCTGCTTCCTTAATGATTACAACCTTCCGAGGGCTATTCTACTCTGTCCTACAGGGTTTTTATTGGCCGGAAATACTAGGACCGCACAAACATAGCAAGCTGATCTAACTAGCCAGACCTATAGTTAGAACACCCATTCACATTTTAGTTTTAGGGAAGGAATTACTTTTCATTACAAATTGTTAAAACTGGTGAAGGAAGGCCATTTTGAAAATGAGTTCTCATTCACCCAAAGCTGGTAGGAAGACCTAATCCCAAATTAGAAAAATGATTCCAACTGCATACATGCATAATTTGAATATATTTATCTTTATTTATCGAAACTGCTCCCAGTTTCTAGGTCCAGAGTCTCTGTTTCCTCGCCAAAAGTTTAAGATCAATATAAATGAAACATTTGTATTGACTGTCAAAGCTATTTGGACATTAAGATAAAAAGATGATAAATCTGAAATTAAGATATTCATGTTCTCTTCATAACTTTTACACAGATATCATTTCCTTGAGCAGGTTAGGGAAGCAAGTTTATAAAGATACCCTGCTTTTAGGACCTTGCAAAGTGCAAAGAAATATTCTAATTTTATACTCTGACCTAAACAACATAAAAAAATCTTCAAGTAGATGAATGTGGTTTGCATGAAAAAGTACTAAAAGTTCCTCATATTTCAGAAATATATTGCCAGGCCGTCTCCTAAGACACCGCTGGATGGACTTGACCCTCCCTTTCTCAATCAGCAGCTGCCCACATCTGGCTGGTCCACCCTAAACAGCCGACATAAGATTTAACGCTTGCTTTTCTTTCATTGGGCCAGGAGGTGATTCTGAACCAGTGAAATTGGTCCCTCCTTATTTCCAGTAACAAACTTGCTGCCAAATTATCAAATAAGGCCTTACAACCATCTTAAAATGATGGGGCCACTGCAGAATTAGTAAATACAAGAAAATGGAGCTTAGGCTAAGAGATTATGTTCTGGACATAACGGACGTGGGATACACGTGGGTCAAGTAACTGGCGTTATATCCAAACAAAGTAAAACTTAGGAACTGGATGACAGCTCAGCCTGTTGTGCTTCGCCTCCTTAGCTGTTGTGATCCTTGACCCCAATTCAGGTCTTAGCCTTTGTTTTCCCTGGAGGGAGGGGGAAAGAGTTCACTTCAAAAACAAATTCAAGCTTCTTCGATTTCACTTTCAGTGGCATAAGTAAAGAACAAAGAGTTACTCTTAACATTAAATTTCCCATCATAGAAGCTATTCACAAAGCTGTCTAAGTATAAAATACCTCATGTTCTCAATTTGGAATTCATATAATACGGCTGTCTCTAAAAGATTCATGTAAGCAGCAATAAATTAAATGTAAAAATGTTACCAATACTCTATTCAGCGACCCCCCCCCCCATATTATTTTAACATAAAGCCTCAACCTACTATAAAATGCCCTCTTTTGGGAAAAATAAAGCAACACATCATGCTTTTAATGTAACAACGAATTAAGAGAGTAAAATAGGTTTTATCTATCTAGGTATTTCTGTATAATTCAGTTTCTAATGTCTTACCTACCTTTAAAACTTGGAATTTTTAGAACTATCTACAATTTCTTCCACCAAGGAAAAAATGCAAACTGACATTGTTCTTTGAAAATGAAATCATTCAGTCCTATTAACTTATGTTTTGTTTGTTAACACAGAACACTTTCTAAGCAAGAACTGGATAAATCCTACAGATCTTTCCTTCCACTCTAGTACGACACAATAACAAAATCTAGGGGAGTAAGAAGACAATTATAAAAATACTTAGGGTAGTAGGGGATTTCAAATACTACCTTCCTGAAATTACTTCTGGAGCAGCATAGTTGGGTGAGCCACAACTTGTTCTTAAAAATTCACCATCTGACATCATGTTGGAAAGACCTGAAAGTGCACAAGATCAGCTACTCAGGATTTCCCAAGGAGAAAAGTAGAACCAAGAACCCCGTTAAACAGTAAGAGTTTGCATTAAAATGGTAGATCATCTCTCTGTTCTTTGCTTTAACAAAAAATCAGTCTTTAGTGTTCCCAAATAGTCTGCTACTATGCTCTCAAATTTACCATCTATTTCCACACTTAAAAGTCGGTAACCACTGGAGTTTAATGATCATATATTAAGCTGTTAGTTACAAGAATAAACAGGGCATTACTTTGGGCTGTATTAATACAGAAATGGAATTATCCAGAAAAACAATCCAGAATAGATGAATAGGACTACATTTCAAGACTTCTATTGGTGCAGTGCAACCAAGGATTTGGCGTGGCTCTGCTAGCTACAGTCTCTGTTGGTCCCACCTAAGGACCTATGGGTAAGAGAAGGGAAGGGGGGAGGGGAAATACTGACTGGATTCAGTTGAGTGCTTGTTAACAGGATTCATTGTGATTGCTGAACTGCTGGGTATAAAATGACCCATAGCTCAGAAGTAGGAGTAAGGAATCTCATTAGGAGTAAAAGGGAAGAACAAAAGAGTGGAGTGCCTCCTCGGGACCCCAGAAGCTCACTTTGAACCTCCATTATCCAGGAGACAGCTTTGACACCAGACGTGTGGCCGAGGAGCATCCAACAGCAGAACAAAGAGCCAGAGCACGAGACAGAGCTGTGGACAAGTAAAGCTGAGCAGTTTGGGGCCGGAGTCTGGCTTTCGGAGTGGGGTGCCTTTAGGCAATTCATCGGAGGAGTTGGGTTTGGACACCCACAGCACCGGAACTGAGTGCTTTCAGGCTGAGCTTTATAGAAGAGTGCCATGTATGCCCTTTGGGCATTTATTAGCAGGCCTAAAAGCTTTGTAACACTTCCTAAGCAGTGTCAAAGGCTGCAGACCAGAGGAAGGCATACTTGAGAACACTGTCCTAACCAAACAGCTATATCCTGAGCATTTCTCACCTGACTTCTCCAATAAACTGCTTAATCGTGAGCACGATCTGTGTGGCCACTGCAATGCATTAGCTGAAAACTAAGGGTGCTGTGAAATATGAGCACCCTGTTCTAAAATTGTACTTTGTAATGGAATCTAAAATTCTTTTTTTTTTCCTTTTCCGCATCACTGCCCTGGTGGAAGTAGGAAGTCCAGCTTTGCTCCTGGAGAGCTGCTGCTGGATTCGAATTGTCAACCCTGTGGGCCGCAACCCCGCATACAACCACTGCACCACCAGGGCTCAGCTTGGAATCTAAAATTCTTTACTCACTATTTTATCCCCAAGAAAAATCTCTGTTCTCTCCAAGCAACATGAACCTCACTAAGAAATAAACTACCAAGATAATCATGACAATTTAGGCATACGGAAAAATCATATCATGTAGCCAATTGCATCATGATTTGGCATTCATGATTAAAAACATATACTTCAAAAGTGAGGAAAATAAAAAAATCTTCTCTGGTTTGAACTGAAATTATTTCAAAGAAAGGTGTTAAAAATACTTCTTTGTCCTTTTAACACATTAAAGACCAGATTTTTTTTTTTTTTAACCAACTTACCCAAGTGTTTCGGCTGTTAAGTCTTTTTGCATTAAACCATAAAAAAGTGGATTTTTGCATTAAACCATAAACACGAGTAAACTCGGGATCTGTCCGCAATGTGTTAAGTTTATGTAGGAAATAAAGGAAAAAGAAATTCCTTTTTGTTCATCAAAATACTACTCTTCAAGCTAAAATTATGCTTTTCTATCACTTAATCGGTTTTCTAAAATAATTTTGTTCCTAAAAATTACATCTGGCTTTCAAGGTTTTAAATAACTCCATCCTTGTCATTTTCCCTTTTCATATTTAATCAAAATAATGTATTGGAAATAAGGTTGCTACCTCACTCCTGCACACACACAAAAATTATCTCTTTTTCCAATGATCTCTGTAACACTACCAACCCGAATCAATAGCCGATAGGCACAAAACTCATGCTTTTAAATGCAAAGCTAAAAAGAAAAATTCCATTATTGGGGTGGGGGTGGGGAGTAGAAGGGGACGTTATAGTTTGTTAAATATAATGAACATATGAAACTAAAATTCATGCTTACCAAAATCCGCTATCTTTGCATTCATATGTGCATCCAGCAAGACATTTTCAGGTTTCAAATCTCTATGAACCACCATATGCCTGTGACAATAATCCACACCAGAAAGAATTTGTTGGAACAGACGTCGACTTTCTTTTTCATCCAGCTAAGAAAGTAGAGAGGTCCCTTAGTAGACTTTCAACAGAAATTCTCAAGCTGATAAAATTGTCAAAATACATGAAACCTTCCAAATGAGCCTCATTCATAATTTTAAAATGTAAAGACATGTTAAGCAGTATTTTTAGCCCAAATCAGTAACTCAAACTTTCTAATTATTATCATTTCCTTAAGATTTCCTTATATTAACTTATCTTCCTCTGTATCTTATGAGTTTCTGCTATTTGTTTTCAAACTTTACTATTTTCTCCTATATATTCAAGAATTTAATCTTTCCTTTCATACCTTTAACAAATATTGATAAAATATTGATCTTCAATGTACCACACAATGCAAAGGTCCTAATCTAGTTAATGAGAATAGAAAACAAATAGATGTAACTGTGTAATCACATTTTGAGGTAGAAATCAGTATAATAGTACAAAAGTGATGAGGGTGTAGGGGAGGGAATATGATTTTAGCCTATGTAAGAAAGTAACACTTAAGCACTATTAATGAGTTAGCACCGTTACTGTATGTCCTAAAGATTTTAATTTTAATACCAAAGCTTTAATTTACCTGTCTTGTAAGCTATAAAAAATGTATTCTTACTGAAAAAAATGTTTTATGATGCAACTACATTTCCAAAAACATACTTGAAAATTTCTCTATTCATGTTTCATTTTGTGAAAATTTTTCCATAAGTGATAATCACTACTTAGGCAAGCATCATTTTAAGAAGTCATTTTAATAAGTAAGCTATTAATTCTCTAGGCAAAATACTCTAATATGCAAAACTCTAAAACAGGTCACTAATTAGCATCCTAGACCCAGACTTCAACACTCTAAAAGGCATAAAAAAATCAGGGGAAAAAAACACACTAGTATTTTCTTTCAAAAGCAAAATTAAAACTATTGAAGTACTGTGAGATATCTTTGCTATATGAATTCTTTAGCAAGCCAACACCTTTATTATTCAAAAACTGTTCCTTCTTTTTTATAATACAACTGTTTGAAATACAGTACGTGGAAAATGTCTATTCGAAATGTGAAAGAGTAAGAGAAAACATAATTGATTAAACAAAATAGGAAAGATAAAACCAGAAATGCTATACAAATTAAACTGGATTAGGGCAGTAATAATAAGCACAATACAAAGAATGAAGGAGATAGCAGTACAAGAAAGATGCAAAGAACCAAGGCATAGTGCCAGTTAAATACAGCAGTCTGTGCATGCAGCTTTGGTCTCCAGGCCTGAAATCATCACCGAATTGGCATTAGGAATAAAGAGGTAGAAACAAAACAAGCCAGAGACGGCGGCCATCGCGGGAGCCAGCACTGGACAGTGGTGAAAATGCAGAATGACAATCACCCAGAGAGCACGGAAACCCCGGCCCACAGAGGTGAGACCCAGGAAGAAAAGACTCATGTGCACCCCGAACCCTGGGGAGGCTCAGGACAAGACGATTGGAAATTTCTGAAGGCAGAAGTGAGGGCAGGGCTAAAAATAAGATGACTGCTGAGAGATGTACATCTGTACCAGGATTAAAGACCATGGTTTTCTTTTAGTAAAACTGAACCAGCTCTGTTCTCAGTGACACCAAAGGAGGGCTGAGGCACCATGAGGAAAACAAAGAAGTCTAGTGAAAGTTAACATACGGACAGCTCTCTCCCTCCCTCAGCTCCTCAAACACTGCGGGTTGACACTGACAGCCAAGCTCAAGGAAATTCTGTTAAGATTTCTTCTGGAGCAAATGGCTGACCCGAGAAAAATATAAATTTATAATTACAGGCATGTAGTATTTAATATTCACAAACTATTCTGTGAACTAGGCAGCTGAAATGATTTAAACATTGCACAAACATGCCTAAAGCATGAGCAATAGCAATGATTTTCCATCTTTACACTTTATAAATCTTTTTTTTTTTGGGGGGGGAGGGGGGCATCACTGCTCTCCGGTGGTGGGAGTAGGAGGCGCAGCCCCACTGCTGGAATTGAACCTCCGTCCTAGTGGGCCGCAGTCCCGCGCACAACCACTACGCCACCGGGGCTCAGCCCTACACTTTATAAATCTTTGTGTCACTTCCAAGTCAATACTTCTTTCTTTTCCTCTTGTTGCCATGACTAGCACTGCTCACCTGCATTTGGAAACCAAATGCAAAAGAATATAAAACACTGGGAGAATACTACATCAAGAAGACCTCCAGTACACAAAACGGGATGCTGCTGCCAGAGAGTCTAAGCATACACACATTGTCATAGAGTAAAATGGTTACTTGTAAGTAGAGAAAAACCAAACCAAACGCACTGCCATCTAGTTAATTCCACCTAATAGCAAGACTACAATGTAGAATAAAGCTGCGCCCTAGGGTTTCCGAGGCTATAAATCCTTCCCCTTCTGCTCGGCTGGCGAGTTTGAATCTCTGGCTTCAAGGGCAGCCTAATGCCCAACCTAGCAAAAGTAGGGAAAGTTCATATTAAAATAACAAGTTAGCATAGACATTAGCCAGTAACAGACACATTATTAAGATGACCAAGACATACATATGATGTGGATTATTTATGTAATATAGGGAGTTCTGGGGGCACATTGAGTTAAGCATTGGGCCAAGCTCAAATCCACTGGCCACTCCACAGGAGGAAGACGCTGCACTCACAATGAGAAGTTTCGAGAACCTGAAGAAGTCGGTCTACTCTGTCCCCTAGGGTCACTAGGAGTCTGAATCAACCGAACAGCGATGGGCTTTTGGCTTATGTTCTGTACCACCACATCCCTAGCAGGGCAATTGCTTTGTATACAACAGAAGTGAAATACACACTTGACACGTAGTAAGCTGTTACATTCACTACCTCCAGTTACATACACCATGTGTCATTCTCCGAGTGGTATTTCTGAACACTGTTATAACCTTATGGGCCCTGACTATATATGCAGTCAAAGGTGTCTGAACGGGTGTTATGTAGAGTATGACTGTCTTGAAATTTAATGTACCCTAATAAAATGAATTGCTACCACTTAATCAACATATGGAAACACATCCCAGTCAATAAGTCTCATCCATATGAACTTCACATTTAGCACCTTATTCTTAAATGAGTGGACAACCAAGAATCACCAGATAATCCATCCAAGGAAGGGTCAAACAACAGACAAAGTCAAATAAAAATAAATAAGGAGAAAAAGGAGATGGGGCACAGAGGAAGAAAAACAATGAAGAGAATAAAATAACAAACTTTTCTTAAAAACCTAATTATCCTCCAACATACAAAAGTTTTGACATCTGTGGAGCAAAACTAGCAAGCTATTTAAAGATTTTCTATATGCAAGAAAAAGATCTTTGAAAAAGAAAATTCAGCAGCTGAAATTTTAATATGCAACAAGCAAAACAAGAAATTTCCTACAATGTAAAACAAGATGGCCAAGAAATGAGAAATGGAAAAAGTCAGAAAACAAGATATTGATCCAACTTGTGCCCATTTCCATTCTCCAGGAAGAACTTTTGGGGTGGAGGGGGCAGGGGAGAGCACAGAAGAGGAGGAATACCTGAAAGTAAAATGAATCATGTTATGAAACTTAATAAAATCAAAATCAACTTGGTTAATGAACTTGATTTGGATGAAAATAAACACATGTACTATAAAGAACATATGAATGAATGAATGTAAAGATCTCTAGGTTGGGGGTGAGAAACTGGCTTTCAGAAGCTAGACATGGCTCTTGGAGAAGGTATTTTGTATACCATACTACCCTGGGGAGGTGGGAGGGGGAGGAGAAGGCATGGGCAGAGGACGCTATTCAGTTTAGTTTATCTGTAACTTAATATACTATTCAAAATGTCCTCTTAGGTTACCTCCAGTTCTACGTTCTTTAAGTCTAATTCCTACCTCCTTCATGGAGCCTGTTCTTACTACTCCAGGTACATCAGATTTCTGAAACCAAAAAATGAATGCAATTTAAATGTGGCTAGGGTTGACTAGTAAGGTCTAGGTGGTTAATAATTAATATATACTTTGTCGGGATTAAATATATACTTCAAGAGTGTATACCTCAGGATTCTGAGTTCTGGGGGCTCCAACTTCATCATTAGTAAATATGTGACCTTGGGCATATATGTAAAATGTTAGCTTCAGTTTCCACATCTGTATTGGTAGGCTAAAGGAAATATACTTCAAAGTCCTTTCTATTGCTGGTCTATGATTCTAAACAAACATGATTAAGGGAATCTGGTTATTAATAAACTGCTAAGAAAACTGCTTTCTAACATTTTGATGCTAGTAAAGGAATGAGGGGCATTATAAAATATATAGAGGATTAAATCAGAACTGCTTACCCTTCCATTTTTACAGATATAATCAAATAGCTCTCCTCCTGAGACATATTCCATCACCATGAAAATATCAGATGGTGTACTGATGACCTGGTACCTGGTGAGAGAAAACATTATCTACTAACATTAAGACATGTACATCCATTCAATAAATATTTACTAAGTGTCTACAGTGTGCCCAGCACTGTACTAGGACTTGGGGAAATAGCAAGGGACAAAACAAATTCTCTATCGGTTATGATGGAGTTCATCTTCAGGAGCCAGGAATCAGCAAGCAATAGGTAGGTAGCAAACGAGCTATGAAGAGAAATGAAGCCAACTAAGGGAGTCGCTTATCCAGACTGGTAATGAAGGCCACTCGCATAGAGGAGTGTTTGAGAAGGGCCTGAAGGGAGCATAGGTGCCAACTGTGCCATTTCTCGGGAGGATGGTGAACCTGGCAAAGCACCAAGGGAAGCCTGCCTGGTATGTTTCAGGAATGGTTTAACAAAAAAAAAAAAAAAAGGCTGGAGCAGAGGGAGCGAGAGGAAAAAGAGGATGTGGAGGCAAGGAGGATAGGAGACAGAGTACAGGAAAGAGGCCATGAAGAGGCTGGGCTTTGACTCTAAGCAAGATGACAAGCAGAGTAGTCACGTGAGCAGGCTTATTACAAGAAGACCCATGTGGTGGTGAGAAGAATTAACTGTGGTCAGCAAAGGTGAAAGCAAAAAAATGCTGCGACAGTCCCCGAGTGAGATGAAGGTGGCTCAGCTTAGGGTGATGGTGATGCAGAAACTGAGAAAGCTAAGACTTTCATCTTTGGATAAGGTAGAATGGATGGAGGAGTAAGAGAAAGTGGGAAATTACAGATGACTCCTAAGTTTCCTCCCTGAGCAGGTTGCATTCTACAGAGATGGTGAAAATGGTCAGAAGAGCAAGCTTAGGAGAGTAGTGCAGAGTTCAACAGGGGTCATGCTGAGTGTGAGGTGCCTCGTGGACACCGCATGGAAATGTCAAGCAGTCCCTCGGAATGGAGTCTGGAAGACGGGGAAGAAGACTCCATTCAGGAGATGTATGTACATGGAGAAGCTATTAAGAGGGATGGAGGATGCTTAAAACTGTGCAATACCAACACATTAGAAAAGGTGAGGGGAAACAAACTTTGAATCAGACAATTAAGTACAAAACCTATATAAACAGCTCCAAATGATTAATAGCCTACATAATGAAGCAGAACCTAAGCAATTCAGTAAGTTATCTATAGAACTATAATTACCTACTCTTTGTCAATCTCGGGTTCCTGAAATTTTATTATTGGTTTTGTTAGATTATAAGCAGCACGAGGTAAAGCTCTTTCTATTGCATTATTTCTAGTAAAGCTAACTGACATTAGGTGGAAATCTGGAGGTAGAGTTTTTACTAGAAAATCACTGCTAGCAATAGGAACAACGAATCATGTGAGGCCATCTGTCTGGAAGATGAGAGAATGAGAAGGTTAACAGTTTAAAGCACAAAGGCAAAACATGAACATAGGCTTAAGTGACCAGGAACAGAGTTAAACAAATACATGAAGAGGAAGAGACTTTTCAAAAACCCGCAGGAAACAGAACAAAGAAACATCAGTCATCTTTCCCACTTGTAAGATTCAGTAGTTAATAAAAATGATGAAAAGATAATGGACCCAGAGTTAATATAATCAGTGCTTACAGTTTAATTATATGAGGATGCCTGAAAAGCTTGAGGTTCTGAATTTCTCTACGGATTTTTCCTACCACATCAAGGCTTCGAATCTTCTGTCGGTTGAGAATCTTCACAGCAACCTTATGCCCAGTCAATTCATGTTTGCCAACTGTAAGAGAAATAATATTTAATAATTTAGTAGCAAGTTTGATCAAAAAATATTTACATTTTAGTTCAAGAATTATTCTAATATCCCCTGAAAATCTTCAGATGCTTAAATTCTTCAGCCTGATAAATACCTCAATGTTTAATGTTTGAATAATTAACTAGGAAAAACATACATCAGAAACTAATAACAGTGGTTTCTTATAAAAATAAAACTGCATGAAAGGAGATTCCCATTTAATTAAAAATTTTTTTTCAAACTACCATACATACAAAATTCCCACGGGGTGGGTAGGTATGAGGCAGTGTGTGTATAGAGTTCTATGGATCTTGACACATGTATACTTGTGTAACCAATACTATAATCACGATACAGAACATTATCTTATATTAAAAAACTTCCTGTGTCAACCTATACCTAAGTCCTTGTATTAACTTTGGTTCATGGGAATGTACTTTTAATTTTTTTTTGGGGGGGAGGCATCACTGCTCTCCGGTGGTGGGAGTAGGAGGCCCAGCCCCACAGCTGGAATTGAACCTCCGTCCCAGTGGGCCGCAGTCCCGCGCACAACCACTACGCCACCGGGGCTCAGCCCTGTACTTTTAATTTTTTTAATGAAGCTTAAATTTTCTTAAAAACTAGCTTTCAATTTTGAATACTATACCCTTTGTTATCTGTCATTTTGTCACATTGTCATGGCTTGGGTGTTGCTGTGATGCTGAAAACAAGATCACTGGTATTTCAAATGCCAGCAGGGTCACCCAAAGGGAACAGGTTTCAAGCACAGCATCCAGAAAAAGAGCAAACTTAGAAGAAGGGATAGGCTTCAGAGTAATTAGCCACAGAAAACCGGTGGGTGCACTGAAACATTGTCAGTTACTGAAAAGCTAAGGAACAGAAGCAGAACACGGTCAGAGATTGTGCCAAAAGATGAGTCCCTTAGGGCAGAAGTCATCCAAGCGATGAAAAAGAGCGACCTTCTGAAAGTGGAGGCAGCCTTAATGAGGCAGACAGAGGACAGTCTGGTGGACTGAAGCCCTTGGGACCTGCATTTGCTGTTCATGTAAAATTCAAAATGAGAGGAAACAGTTGCAAACAGAAATTATTAAGTGGAACTTTACAAAGGAAACATCTAGGAAAATTGGAAGTTGTCAAAGATGAGATGGATAAAGAACTCTAGTTCTTGAGCAGTTCTCAAGCTGTGGGTTTGGACCCCTGTGGGGATCAAATGACCCTTTCACAGGGGTCGCCTGATTCATAACAATAGCAAAATTACAGCTACTTAGTAGCAAAGAAAATAATTTTATGGTGGGGGGGGGGTGTCAACACAACATGAGGAACTGAATGAAAGGGTTGCGGCATTATAAACCTTTGAGAGCTACTGGTCTAGGGGCTAGTAAGCTGAATCAGAAAATCATGATGCCCTCTATGCCAAGAATGGGAATTTGTATAATTAAGATCATTCGATGCATGAAATCCAAGATAGGTGGGTCCTTCAGAAATAGTAAAAAGAGTATGATTCCCAGAGGTAATGGGAAGAGAGAGCGTCAAGGGGGAACAGGACGATAACAATGATGACTTTGTAACCTCACTCAAGGGGACGAATAACAGAATTGTAATGTATACATTCGATGGTGTAAGATCCAGCATAATACATCCCCACCCCTGCCAGTCCTGGGGCTTTTGGGCTTACCCCCGGAGAATTTCTCTGGGACATGGGGTACAGTGAACAGTGTGACCCTTTGCTTGGGGCATGCCTATAAACAGTAGGGTATGCTAAGCCCTCTAGGGTTTCCATTATGGGTTCCAATAAATTCATTTTCTTCCCTTTTGTTTAAAAAAAAAGATATAGCATAATAATAATAAATTATATAATGGTTTCTAGGGGGGCAGGATGGGGAATGGAGGGGATGATAAAGGGGTGCTGATATCAAAGAAAATGTTTTGAAAATGATTATGCTTGATTTAACTGAATGATGGATTATTATAAAATCCATAAGAGCCCCCAATATAAGGACTTTTTTTAAATAGAGCTTATTGGGGAGGAGAAAAAGGGAACAAAAGGAAGGGCTAAAAATTAAAAGCAGAGGTAGGGAGTTTTATGTTACAAATATGCTTTTTAATTTCATTAGGGCTTTTTTTAAGTCTGTGAATAACTTTCTTTTATTTTTCATGTTTAAGTCAATAACTTAGAGTTGTAACTTTTCAAGAGGAAAAGAGTTCTTTTCTAAATAGAACCATTATCAGAAAGCTTTTCCTGCCAAGTTTGGTAATTACCAGCTGAAAATCAAGAGTAATGATAATAAGAAATCCCTTTTTAGTAGTCATATTTCTTGTTTCTTTGAAAATAGAAGAGTGCTATTTTAAATCTGTGCTGAAGCATTATTTTCAACAACAACAAAAATATTCTCATCATTCCAATCTGACTAGGCTCTTTTACTGAGGTCTAGGACAGATCTGAATGTGATCATCTTTTTTTTTTAAATCATTTTATTGGGGGATCATACAACTCTTATCACAATCCATATATCAGTTGAATCAGACATGCTTGTCCATATGTTCCCCTCATTCTTTTCTAGTCATAAACTTTCTTTTTTTTTTTAAGAAAAGAACCTCTCACGACTGAGAATCAGGACAGATTTTTAAGCAGGGAAACAACAAAACAAGCAACTTCTTGTTTGTTTGGTTTTTTTCTGAAAGGGGGGGAATGGGGTTCATTTTTTGCTCTTAACTTTTATTAATGACTTAACAATAAAAAACAGAATTGTTCGGAGACTTTGTATTTTAATATATCAGTAGCACCAAAATGGATCCATAGATTCAACTTCATTTCAACCAATGAGCATTCTTTGCTGAAATGTAAAGACTAGTCTGCTCAACGTATGTGCAATGACCAGAAGCCACTCCTGCTCCTAAAACATAATTGACAGCTACCGTAATCAAGACAGCCTGGGGCTGGTATAAAAAGACACACACAGACAAATGGAACTGACAGTGCAGAAAAAAAGATACACATCTAGTTTAGTGATTTTTGACAAGTCCATTCATCAAGGTGAATTTGGGGCCATTAATTTTGTAAAAATTGGATTTGTAAATGTAAAACAGGATCCATGCCTAATCACATGTTGTTGTGAGGTGCTGTCAAGTCAACCCAGAGCGGCCCTGTGCACAACAGAAGGCAGCACTGCCCTCTCCTCCACCGTCCTCACAAATGTCCCTATGCTCGAGTCCATTGAGGTGGCAATGGTATCTTCTTCTCTTTCCCTTCACCTCCTTTACCAAACAAGATGTCCTGACCAGGGACTGGTCTCTCCTGACAACCAACGTCCCGTCCAAAGTATGCAAGATGAAGTCTTGCCCTCCTTGCTCTAAGGAGCACTCTGGCCTTACTTCTTCCCTATACTGTTTGTCCTTTCAGCAGATCCTAGTACTTTCTTCTCCAGCACCAAAATTCAAATGCATCTATTTTTTTTTGGGGGGGGGCATCACTGCCCTCAGGTGGTGGGAGTAGGAGGCCCAGCCTTTACTCTGTGGAGCTGGAATCGAACCTCCATCCCAGTGGGCCTCAGTCCCGCGCACAACCACTACGCCACCGGGGCTCAGCCCTGCACAGTCTTCTTTATTCAATACCCAACTTTCACATACAAACGACTCATGGCTTGGATGCAACGCATCTTCGTTTTAAAAGGGAGTCTATGAAAACTTTATGCATAACCACATACCATACACAAGAACAAATTCAAAACAGGTTAATGACCTTGATGTGCAAACTGAAACCACAAAATTCTGAGAAGAAAATGCAGAAGCAATGTTATCAGGCTTAGCTTTTTAAAAATAGGTTATCTAAAAAAAAAAACAAAAACGAACAGCAAAAGACGAAATAAATAAATGGAACCAAACACCCTCCAAATTTACAGTCATCCAACTCACAGCAACCCCTATGTCAGAAGAGAAATGCCTCTGTGCATTCCTAAGACTGGACTTCTTTATAGGAGTAAAGTCTCATCTTTCCCCCACAGATCGGCTGGTAGTTTGGAACTGTTGACCATGTCATTAACAATCCAATGCATAACCCATTGTGTCATCACTCTCTTCATCAAAGTATTTTGCCATCAAAAGAAAAGCCACCAACAGAGAAAATACCTTCAAATACCATATATCCAAAAAGAAACTAATAGCTAAAATACATTTTAAAAAAAGAAAGGCAACCCAATCGCAATATGCAAAGGACTGGACATTTCACTAAAAAGCACATTCAAACAGTCATCAAACAAGTGAAAAGATGTGCAAGGTAACCTATTAACCATCAGAGAGATGCCAATCTCACCCACAATGAGATGTGACGTCATTACCGCTAGGATGGCTAAGATTAAAAAAGAGAAAAGAACAAATGTTGACAATGATGTGAGAAACCGGAACCCTCACTGATGGCTGAAAACACAAACTATCCCATTGCTGTCAAAAACTTTGGCAGTTCCTCAAAAGACTAAAACTATGTGGAAGCTTCAATAAGTGTGTGGAAAACTGCATTATTATTTCATTGTATTCCCCACGATCTTTAAAAAATAATTTCAGGGGCTGAGCCCCAGTGGTGTAGTGGTTGAGTGCGGGACTGCGGCCTATTGGCATGGTGGTTCAAATCCAGTAGCAGCAAGGCTGGTTAGCTCCCACAACCACCAGAGGGCAGGGATGCCCCCCCTGCAAAAAACAAACAAAATAATAATCTCAGGCCAACCCTAGAACTAAAATTTAAGGCCACACAGAAAAAAAAAATAAATGTGCATTCAATTCCAATTCATTTCCATAGGATATATTGGAAATGCTTCATGTAGTTCCAGAGACATTACATCTTTCCATGGGCGATCAGTCTCCTCTCTCTCCCACAAAGCAACTGGGTATAATCATTAACCTATGGCTAGCAGACCACAGTGTAATTTATTGAATTATTAAAGATTCTAGAACTACCATATTATTGCTGTTGTTAGGTGCTATTGACTTGGTTCGACTCGTAGCACCTTACGTACAACAGAATGAAACCCTGCCCCGTCCTGTACATCTTCACCACTTCCCTTACGTCTTAGTCAACTGTTCAGACTGAGTCCATCCACCTTGCTAAGAGCCTTACTCTTTTTTTTTGCTGCTCTACTTTATCAGGTACAATGTCTTTCTCCAGGGGCTGGTCTCCGTTGATATGATGTCCAACAGAGGTGACATAAAGTCTCACCGTCTGTGTTAGTCCGGGTAGACTAGAGAAACAAATTCATAAACATGTATATACATACATACATACATACATACATACACACACATATATATACACACACATATATATATATATATGAGAGGTTTATATACAAGAGGAATGGGAACTTTGAGAAAGCATCCCAGGCCAGCCCAGTCCAAGATTAGCCCACATATCCAATACCAATCGGTAAGTCCTTGTCAGGTTCACGGAGCACATGCAACGATGTCAGGACAATCGCAGGCCAGTGGATGAGGAGTTTGTGTATCCAGTGGTGGTAGAAGCATCTCAGCACTGGCAGTAGTCTCCCTGTGGCTTTTCTAGCTTCAGAGGTCTGGTTCCATCAGGCTACGTTCATGTGGCTTCTCCTCCAGGATGTCTCCCAGGGAGCCCACCTTGTGTCTTGTCAGCTGCAATGTCTCCCAAGGACTCATCTATAAGTCTCTCACACCCATGGGGAAAATAATCATGAGATTTCCCAGAATTCTCAGGAGAAAGTCATGCCTACACAGAGGTCTCACTGGCTATCTTCAGATTGACAGACTAGACTCCATCCCTACACTCCCAATCATGAAATTGACACAAGAGTACATGACTGCCACATCAACCTTGCTTCTAATAAGAATTCTGGCTGTACTTCTTCAAGATAGACTTTGTTCTTCTGGCAGACCTGGGTACTCTCAATATTCTGTCAGCAATACAAATACAAGACTCTTTTTTAGGCTTCCTTACTCACTGTCCAACTTTCACATACATATGAAGCAATTGAAAGTGCCCTAATTTGGATCAGGCACACCTTAGCCCTCAAAGGAACATTCCTGATTGTCGACACTTTAAAGAGGTTTTGTGCAGATTGACCCAAGTGCAATGCATTGTTGGAGCAGGCTGCTTTCACAAGCATTACTTGCGGATCCAAGCGAGACAAAACCCTTGTAAACGTCAAGCTGTTTTTTCCATTTATCATGTTATTATTAATCCAAATTTTGAGAATTTTCTTTTTTTTTCATCAGCGAGTGTTGCACGTCCTCCTCACTCTGAGCTAGGTTGTGTCATCTGCATATCGCAGGCTTTCTCGCCAATCCTTTAATGCTTTGTTTGTTTGTTTGTTTGTTTGGGCATCACTGCTCTCCGGTGGTGGGAGTAGGAGGCCCAGCCCCACTGCTGGAATTGAACCTTCGCCCCAGTGGGCCGCAGTCCCGCACACAACCACTACGCCACCAGGGCTCAGCCCCCAATCCTGAGGTCTTAAAACAACTGCTTTTTGATCCTTGTACAGGTTACACATGAGCACAATTAAGTGTTCTGAAATTATCATTCTTCTTCCAGATATCCACTGTTTTTAATCATTTTATTGGGGCCTTATAGAGCTCTAGTCACAATATATACATATATATTTTGTGTCAGTATTTACATCTTTTTTTGGGGGGGGGTTGTTTTTTAATGATAGAGTCAAATGCCTTTGTCAAAAAACCCACAATATACACCTCTCTGATATTTTCTACTTTCAGTCAAGATCCATCTGACAAGAGCAATAATATCCTTTTTGTTCTACATCCTTTATGAATCCAGCTGAACCTTTGGCAGTTCTCTCCCTCGTCAAGGTACCTCTGCAACCTCCCTCTGCAACCATTACTAATGATCTTGAGTAAAATTTTACCTGTATATTATTTCAATGATACTGTGCTATAATTTGTCCATTCTTCTGGGTCACCTTTCTTTGGAATGGCTCTTCCTGCCAGGTGGTCAAATAGCCACTTTCCCAATTTCCTGGGACAGACAAGTGCTTCCAGTGATTCATCCAGTGTTTCGGCTGGTTGAAACATTTCGGATGGTATGCCACCAGGTGCTGGAGCCCTGTTTTTGACAAATGCTTTCAGTGCATTTTGGACTTCTTCCTTCGGTACGCATATCCTACTTCCACCTTCTGAAATGATGGAATGGCTGTCAACTGGTTCTTTTTGGTTCACTGAACCAAAGGTGCATTCTTTCCACCTTGTTCTAATGTTTCCTGTATCAGTCAGTATTTTGCCCATAGAATCTTTCAATGAATAGCTCAAGAGTTGAATTTTCTTCTTCAGTTCTTTCAGTTTAAAATCTGCTGGACATGTTTTGCTTTGGGTTTTTTTTAAACACAAGATCTTTGCACATTCCATTATATTTGACTTTGCCTTCCTGAGCTGCCCTTTGAAATTTTCTGTTCAGCTCTCTATTCAATTTTTCCATTATCGGGTGCTTATACAGCTCTAGTCACAAAATGCACATACATACTTTGTGTCAGTATTTACATCTTTTTTGGGGGGGCGGGGGTTGTATTCTCTGTGTTCATTTTTTCCATTTGCCGTAGCTCTTCAATGAGACCTAGTTGGAAACTTTCTGGCATGCACCTTGGTCTTGTTTTCATTCCTGTCTTTTGTTCTCTCCAACAATGTTGCGGTCCTCAAGGCATCTGTCACTAGTGAGTGTCGAACGCAGCAAGTCTCTTCTTGAGATGTTCTCGAAATTCAGGTGGGCTGCACTCAAGGGCATAGTTTGGCGCTCATGGATTTAAGTTTCTTCAGCTTCAACTTGAATTTATATCTGAGCAATTGATTTTAGCTGGGGATATTGAACTTATTCATCAACTCTTCCCACAGATTCAGTTAACCTGATTTCTGTCTATTTCCATCTGAAGAGGTCCATGTGTTTAACCGCTGTTTGTTATTGAAATGGCATTTGCTACAAATCAGTTGCTAGTCTTGCAAAATCCTATTCCTTAATCTCTAGCTCCATTTCTATCACCAAGTCATGTTTTCCAACTTTGCTTCAAATATTTGCATCCCAATTGTCAATAATTATGCAGGTAACCTGAGAGTGAAGACATGGGTAGAATTCATCGATTTTTGCATCACTAGCTTTAGTGGATGGTACATAAACTTGAATAATTGCTGTAGTGATTGAATTTCCTTGAAGGCAGATAGACATAGTCCTATCACAAATCTTCAGTACAAATCTTGAAATTTCCTTTCTGTCAATGATGTAATCCCATTCCTCTTGATTGTGTCATTCCCAGCATATTAAACCATATGATTTTGATTCCAAATGGTCAGTGCCAGTCCATTTTTGCTCACCAATGCCTTGACTAGCAATCTTTATCTGTTCTATTTCATTTTGACAACTTCCCATGTTCCTACGTTTTGTAGTTGATGTTTGCAGCTGTTTCTTCTCATTTGTAGTTTCTTCTTCCCATGAACAAAGAAAGTCGCAATGGCTTTGCTCCTGGAGGCTTTTCCCTCTGTCATACTTTTAGTGCCTTCCAACCTGGGGGGCTCCTCTACTAATACTCTAATATTGTCTGCTTCTACACATCGGGCCTTCAGTATCTGAATATATTACGATATTACCCAGAAGGATTTCAGTAGCTAATTCTTCGGGTGTGAAGAGCCTATTCCTTCTTCGTGGTCTATTATTGGTCTGGAAGCTCTGCTGAAACTGTTCAATTTGGCTGAGCCTACTGGTGTTTGAAATACCAGTGACATAGCTTCCAGCATCACAGCAACAAACAAGCCACAGACGAGAGCAGGGAAAGGCCATCCATTAGAACTCAAAAATGATAGCACAGTGCGCATGCTTGGAGATTCAGGTTTCCAGCCAGCAATGCTACAATTGGATTGGTTCACCTGGGCCAGGTGAAGGCAATGCAGCCAATGGGGTCAACCAGGGTCGTAAACCACTCCTCCCTGCAGGAGGATTGAAAATTTCCAAGTTAGTAGCTTGGAGAAGCTTTTTCTGAATGACTGGCCTACCAAGTCAGACACCAGGATGTGGCCCTGAGCCGACCGCATCTCTCCTTCCCTCAAGCAGTTTCCCGGCTGGCAGACTGGGGTGAAGGATTTTCTGGTTGCTGATGTAAACCTAAAACTTCTTTAATTTTCATAAAACTTGTTTGGATCACAAACCAGGTTTTGGTTTAAGTTCTTTTTTTTTTTTTTTTTTTTTTTTTGCGTGGAGCCAAGGGGCGACTTTTCTAATCCTCAAAATATCTAACAGTTCTTTGGAATACACACAAATAAAGATCTCCCCCAGGAGGTTGACCAGCTAGCTGTTGTTTCAGGCTGGGTGGACCAGAGAAACAAATCCACAGACACCCATATATGTATGAGAGAACTTCACATTAAAGACTAACTTTACATTAAGAAAACATGCCAGCCCAGTCCAGATCAAATTCATAAATCCATCATTAGCCCATATATGTTCTAGTCCATAGATCGTTCTTTACTCACAAAGCTCATGCAATGATGCAAAAATGCACAAGATCACAGGCCAGTGGGTGAGAAGTCTTGTGAATTCAGTGGCGGTGGAAGCATCCCCTGGGCTCTGGCTGCCATCAGCATGGTTCATCAACAGGAAGGGGAAGCAGTGAGAGAGCAGCTCTTCCAGCACTCAGCAAGCCTCTGCGTGGCTTGTCAACAGGAAAATAAAGGCAGAGAGGGAGAGAGGAAGCTCCCAGAATCCTTCGAAGGCCACACTCACAAGGAGGCGCCATCAGGCTGTTCCCTGATTCACAGGTTCAGCTCCGCCTCTTCACTCTTTACACTCTCAAGTTGACATGAGATTATATAAGGAATACAGCTGTCTTTCAAATTTCTTGGTATAGACAAGTGAGCATATTTGTTGAAACATTTCCATTGGTATCCTGTCAATTCTTTTAGTTTTGGTTTTCACCAATGCGGCTTAAGACTCGTTTCTTCAATACCATCAATTTCTGATCATATGCTACCTCTGAAATGGGTAATATGGACTGTTTCTTGTGACAATGACTGTGGATTCCTTACACCTTTTATCAGCTTCCTTATTGTTAAACATTTGGACCTTAGAATCCTTCATTATTAAAACTTGAGGCTTTGATTTTTTTTATTTTCAGTTTTTCCCACTGAAAAATGTTGAGTTGGGAGATGGATGAAGATGGCATCCAGTTTGATTTACCCGCCCAGAGCTCCTGCTGCCAGACCAGAAAATTGGGAGGTTAGATGAAGGAGACTGAAAAGCGGAGTCCTAATATTAGAATCAGGTACTAGAATCTGTCCTAAACCCCACTTTTTCTTATTTTCACTCACAAAGCGAACAGAGAACACACTGAAACGCTCAAGGTTCAGAGTGCTGACCACTTGGACTCCAGACCAAGCAGCTAGCTGCGCCCTCCTCCAGCACTAAATAGTGATTTCCCCAGATTGACATCCAAAAGATAATAATCCCAGACTCAAAAGAGAACCTCTGAAAGCTAGTCACAAGACCCCACACCAGAACTCCCCCTGCTATCAGCTACCTTGTGTTCAGTCTAGGGGTGAGGGTGGACGCTGGGTAGATTTGGAGCAATTGAAAAGACATCAGGAAATTTACCTGAACCAGATCTTGGTGTGGCAGAACGTAAACTGGTAGTGATAGCTGAGGGGGAATCCAGTTCCACTTGGCTGAGAACAAAATAGCCTCTCTGATAACTAGACCTCCTCTGGGGGGTCAGCGTGACAGCCTGGAAATCAAGGCACCCCATAACAGTATAGAAAAAGAAAAAAACATTTTCTTAGTAAAAACAGCAAAATTCCAGGCTCATTGTTTAACTCTGAAGCAAACTGGTAGAACGAGTCCTTTAATATACATTAGCATAATAAGGGCACCCAAGCGAAGGAATGCCAGAAGTTAGCTACAGAGCCCTGAGGCCATCAACATTACAAGACCCTCTGGAGAAAGTGTCGGTTTCAGGTTCTCACGGAGCACAGATCCAGGGGGGCAATTAAATCTAATTCCATCTGGCCAGGAGAAAAAAAACACAAGGATGCTGAGCTATTAGGGCACCCTATATGCAGCAGGGGAGGTCCTGCCTGTCCGGGGACCCTAACACTTGGCTGAGGGAACGCCTTTCCGCCCCACCGCAGAGCTACATATGGCACAAGGCAGCTATACCCGAGACCTCTAGTGCTCAACACTGCTGCAGAAACTGCCGCCTGGCCCCCCGCTGTGATCTTGCCTCAAGGGTAATTCCGCCCAGCATCTGTGGGACCCTGCATCAAGCAGGTAAACCACCGCACCAGTTTGAGGCAGGGCTGGAACTCCTCCAGCCCCCACAGCCAAGCGATCAGCCCTCAGTGATCTATGATTTCTTTCCTTCCCTCTTTATTCCCTCTCCCTCCGATCTTTCCCACCAGTCTCAGCAGGCTCAGTTTTGTTTTGTTTTTGCTTCTTTTCTTCTCTCCCTCTCTTTCCTTTCATATGCCACTGCTGGCTTCCGTGGTCACCATCCTCCACCTCGGACAACTCTAACTCCCCCGAACAGCAGGGGGAACTCCGGCCTGTCCTCTGTGGGAGCACTGCACATCCTCCAAGGCGCCTGCGACAGCCCTCTCCAGCACTCCACACAGCTGAGGAGACCGCCGTCTGGTCTCCATGGTGATCCTGCCAACTGGTGGAACCCTGCACCAAAAGGGCACACAAACCTGTCACCTTGGGACAAGGTTGAAACCCCTCTTCTGTCCATGTTCAGGGGATCAGGGAACAGCGACCTCTGTAATTTTTTCTTCTCTCTTTAGCACCATAGTCTCAGCGAGCACAGGTGTCGCCCCACTCTCTTTTTTCTTCTCTCTCTCTTTTCTGTTGTTCTGATCTCCCCGCCCCCCGCCCCCCCTTTCCTTCCACATGCCACTGCTGGCTTCCAGTCCTCTACACTCTGCCTAGGGCAACTCTGCCCTGTCGGCAGGGAGAGCTCCAGCCTGCTTTGTGACAGCGCTGGACACGTCACACAGTAGTGCTACACATAGCACGGCACGGGGTTCACTATCTCTTTTTTTTCCTTTTCCCGCCAGTGTCAGCACATTTTCTTTATTTTTTGTTTTTGTTTTGCCTATGCATTTTTGTGCTAGTTTTTTATTTTTGTCCTTATCTTTGTTTTCTCTTTTCTATTTCTCTTCACAGCTCCTTCTCTTTCCTTTCACAAGCCAAAACCTACCTCCAGGCTACTCCCATCGACCTAAAGCAACTGTGACGCCCCAGATGGGGGCACTCCTGCCTGTACCCGTTGGCTTTACAAGCCACTGAGGGAACCAAGCTCAATTCTCCACCACACCAGAAGTGGCTGGGGGAACTCCCACCTGCATTCCAAGGTCCAACAAGTGACTGGGGAAACTGCTGTCCACCATCAGTGCTGCTCCACTCTGCTGTGGGAACATCTGTCCAATATCCACTGTGATCTCTCTGACTAGGGTAATTCTGCCTGCCATCCAAGGTGCTCGACACCAAAGAGGGTACATACCCACCCACCATCCAAGGCACTCAAAGCCTCATGAGACACACCGCTACAGCATCCTGGGAGATCAGCCAGTGAAACACCATCTTCATGGGCCCACAACCACCCAACCAGCATCCCATGAGAGGCCTATCCAATTCACATTCCAAATAATGGAATACTGGTTGGCTAGGGTAAGAGTGAAACCACAGGAACTACAGCAGTAGACACACACACACCAGTGCAACTATCTGCAGGTAGTGAGTCCCCCTAGAGAGAGCCCAGTGATCTTTTGATTCTTGAAGATGGCACTGGGCTCCTCTAAAACAACACAAACACCAACCACGCCCAACAGCCTCAATGAAAAAGCAGGAGAATCGGAATGATGCTGACTGCAAAAGAAAAGGCAAGTCAGTGAGTGTGTCAGCATCTCCACACTGGCAGGGGCCTCCACACGGCTGCTCCAGCACCCAGGGCTGCAGCAGGCTAGATCCATGTGGCTTCTCCTCATAGATGTCTTGCAGGAAGTGAGCCTTGCCAGCTGAAGCAGGGAACTGGCTAAGGCAGCAGCACCCGGGTCCAACCATCAGAAAGCAAAAGATACAAGAGCTAGAAAGGCAAGGCTCACCGTACCATTCCTCTCCGCCCTTCAATTCAACCCACGTGTGTTTATCGGCCAGGTTGGCACAATAAACCATAATCTCATATCACTGTGTGATATCAAAACATTAATATCTCGTTTGAAAACATGCCATGCATCAATTTCAATGTCTTAAGCTGATATCCCCAACACATTTCAGTGTCTTAAGCTGATATCCCCAATAACAAAATGTATGAAAACAATAAAAACATTATACATCCACACTGGTTTTTCCTGTACAATTAGGTCCTAACTTGCATTTGTCAACTAGTCATACTGTGGTAGATCGCCCCTCCTATAATTCTAGACGCTATGCCACTAGTATTTCAAATGCTAGAATCATCCACATCAGCAGAGTTTCTAGAATAAGTGGATCCAAGAAAGATGAGGGGGTCAATGAAAATAAATAGCAATGAACAGTGCTGGATACAGGGCTGTAAGTTGAAAGGCACTGTGTTAGTCTGGGTAGACTAGAGAAACAAATTCATAGACATGCATATGGATATAAGGGAAAGGTTTATATATAAGAGGAATGGAACATTGAGAAAGCATCCCAAGCCAGTCCAGTTCAAAGTCATAAGTCCAATAATAGCCCCTATGTCCGATCCCAGTCTATAAATTCGCCTTCCAACTCATAAAGTCACAGGCCAGTGGGTGCAGAGTCCTTGCACTGGCAGGGATCCCCTCTTGGCTCCTTGTTTCCAGGACTCAGGGTCCATCAGCAGCATCCATTGATGATAGAAACATCTTAGCCACTGGCAGGGGTCTCTCTGTGGCTTTTCTGGCTTCAGAAGTCTGGTTTCATCAGGGTAAGGCCGGGTGGCTTCTCCTTCGGCTCCTCCAGTTCCTCAGACGCTGCCAACTTGTCTTGTCAGTTGAGCGACTCCCAACAACTGGGAAAAATGGTCTCTCATCTCCACAAGGGAAATACTGTGAGACTTCCCAGAATTCTCGGGAGAAAGCCGTGCCCGCACAGAGGCCTCATTGGCTACTCAATGGCTATCTCCAGATTAACAGGCTAGACTCCACCCCTACATCTCAATTATGAAATTGACATAGGTACATGACTCCACAGGCACTTAAAATGACTAGAGACTTTGTCAAAATAAGAGTTAATTAACCTTAATGAAGTGGGTAAGGCAATGTTTTCAGAACCTTCATTTGCTGGGGTGGGATGACTCAAATTAAGAACAGCTATGAACCCCCATTAATTATTGAATCGTGGCATGTACGAAGCAGAAATCTAGAAAAACTAAAGCCTATCAAAAATGAAATGAACACACCAAGATAAGTATTCTAGGAACCAGAGAATGCTGTACGGTTTAAAATCAGGAAAGGTGTGTGTCAGGACTGTATTCGCTCATCGCATTAGTTCCATCTGTATGCTGAGCAAATCAACAGGGAAGGTTGGATTACATGAAGAAGAATGCGGCATCAGGAATTAGAGGAAGGCTATTACCCTATGACATGCAGCTGGCACAACCTTGCTCACTAAAAGTGAGGACTTGAAGCACTTGCTGATGAATAGGAGCGATGGCGGCCAGCAGTATGGATTACAGCTCAGTGTAAAGAAGACCGAAATCCTCACAACTGGACCAACAGGTAACATTCTGATAAATGGAGGAAAGGCTGAGTTGTAGAGGATTTTGTTTGGCTTGCATCCACAAGCAAGGGTTATGGAAGCAGCAGCAGTCAAGAGATGAAAAGATGCGATGCATCAGGTAAATCGTTTGCACAAGAACTCTTCAAAGTATTGCAGCGCAAGGATGTTACAGTGAGGGCTCAGATACACCTGCCCCAAGCCATGGTATTCCCAACTGCCTCATATACATGTGAAAGCTGGACCCTGAAAAGAGAAATCCAAAGAAGAACTGATGCATTTGAACTGTGGGCTGGAGAAGAATGTTGACAAGACCGTGGACTGCAAAAAAGGCAAAGCTATCTGTCTTAGAAGCAGTACAACCAGAGCGCTCCTTAGAGGAAGGATGCCAAGACTGTTTGTCTTACATACTTTGGATATATTGTCAGGAAAGTCCAGTCCATGGAGAAGGACGTCGTGCTTGGTAAAATGGAGGGGCAGAGAGGGCTGAGCCCCGGTGGCGTAGTGGTTGTGCACGGGACTGCGGCCCACTGGGATGGAGGTTCAATTCCAGCAGTGGGGCTGGGTCTCCTACTCCCACCACCGGAGAGCAGTGATGCCAAAAAAAAAAAAAAAAAAATGGAGGGGCAGAGAGAAAAAAAAGTGCTGAATGAGATGGAGTGATGTGGTAGCTGCGACAATGGGCCAAAGCATAAGAACAATTGTAAGGAGGCTCAGGACTGGGCAGTTCTGTTGTGCCTAGAGTAGTTATGGGTCAGAACTGTCGGAAATAGATTAAACGTACATTCAAATTAATCAAGATACAGTGATAAATACTGATAGTTGAAAAGGGGAAGTAGGTAACAAAAAAAGGATTTTTTAAAAAACCCTCACTATCACAGAGTAGAACTGCCCCTGTGGGTTCTCAAGGCTATGAATCTTTTTGGGGGGCATCACTGCCCTCAGGTGGTCGTGGGCGCTACTCCGCGCTGCTCCTGAGAGCCGCCGCTGGACTTGAACCGCCAAGCCTGCAGGCTGCAGTGCCGCACTCGACCACTTGCACCACCAGGGCTCAGCCAAGGCTATAAGAATCTTTTTTTTTTTTTTTTTTGGTCTTAGGGCATCACGGCCCTCTAGTGGTGGGAGTAGGAGGCCCAGCCTTTGCCCCTGTGGAGCTGGAATTGAACCTCCATCCCAGTGGGCCGCAGTCCCACGCACAACTACTACGCCATCGGGGCTCAGCCGGCTATGAATCTTTATAGGAGCAGAAAGTCGCATCTTTCTCCGGGGAAGCATCAGTAACTGGAATATATGGCCTTGTCGATAGAAACAACGCTGAGAGATGGCATGAGAAAATTTTGCAAGACTTTTCATTCTAAATACAACATGCAGAACAATTATACTCTTGGACCATGTCAGATGGAAGACAGAGGCATACCAACAGAGAAGTTCAGTATCCTCAGTCAGCACCAGAGGAGAGGCCAGCTGTCGAAGAAAGCGTTAATTGCTCATTGAAGCAAGCTGAAGCTCAAAAATAAATTAAAACAAGTCCATTAGATTAATATGACCTTACATAAAGACAGCAAAGATAAAAAACATGCTGCTATCAAGTCAATGCTGACTCACGGTAGCTAGCCCCTTAAGACAGAGAAGAACTGCGACTGGGAGTCCCCAAGAATGTAACTCTTTTTTTTTTTAATTTTTTTTTTTTTTATTTAGGCATCACTGCCCTGGTGGTGGGAGTAGGAGGCCCCGCCTTTGCTCCTGTGAGCTGGTATTGAACCTCCATCCCAGTGGACCACAGTCCCACGCACAACCACTACGCCACCGGGGCTCAGCCCTAAGAATGTAACTCTTAAAGGGGGTAGAAAGCCCTGTCTTTTGCCTGAGGAGTGGCTGGTGTTTTCGAACTGCTGACACTGCAGATAGCAGCTCAATTCATAACCACTATGCCACCAAGACTCCGCTGGCTAAAAACACGGCTCCTGGAATTGACAGAACACCAACTGAAACATGTCAACAAATGGATGAAGCAGTATAAACACTTATTAATCTATGCCAAAAATTTTGGTCTATTGCCTGAAAGAGATCCTTTGTGCCCATTCCAAAGAAAGATGACCTAACAGAATATAGAAAGTACCAAGTACTATCATTAAAATTACATGCCAGTAACATTTCACTGAAGAAAATTCAAAAATAATTGCCATAGTATACTGACAGAATGTATCAGAAATCAAGTTCGATTCAGAAGATCAAATGGAATGAAGATATCCTGACATCTGATGGATCTTGACTGAAAGCAAAGCATGCTGGATGGCTATTTACCTATGTTTCGTTGACTGCATAAACTATAACTTAGCAAAGAATAGGAACTACGGAACAGCTAACTATGATCATGCAGAACCTTCACTGCTAATCATCCCAACAAAGCAAGCGGATGTGTGGTTTACTATCAGGAAAGGTGTGTGCCAGGGTTGTATCCTTTCACCATACTTGTTCAATCCGCATGTTGATCGAATAATCCAGGAAGCTGGACTATTAAAAGAATGTTGTATCAGAACTAGAGGAAAGCTTATTAACAGTCTGCAGTATACAAACGACATAGCCTTTCTTGCTGAAAGTGAAGGACTTGAAGCATTTGCTGAAGACAACAGAAAACTATAACCTAGCATTACACGTCAACATAGAGAAAATTAAAATTCTCACAACTAAAGCAATAAACAACATTTTGGTAAACAGAAGATAGAAAATATCAAAGACTTAATTTCACTTGGATTCACTTGGATTTCTGACTGAAATCTGAAATCAGCAGTCAGAAAATCCTATGACACATTCCACGGGGGAAACATGCTGCAAAAAAAATTTTTTTTTAATATTTGGGAGGGGGGGCATCACTGCTTCTGGTGGTCGTGGGCACTACCCAGTGCTGCTCCTGTGAGCCACCGCTGGATTTGAACCACCAAGCCCGCGGACTGCAGTCCTGCACTCAACCACTTACACCACTGGAGCTCAGCCTGAAGATTTTTTTTTTTTTAAGTGTTGAAAAATAAAGATATAGGGCTGAACCCCGGTGGCGTAGTGGTTGAGTGCAGGACTGTGGCCCACTGGCTTGGTGGTTCAAATCCAGCTGCAGTTCTCCAGAAGCAAGGCTGGGCCTCCCACTCCCACCAGAGGGCAGTGATGCCCTCCCCCCCCACCCACCAAAAAAAAAGAAAAACAAAGATATCACTTGGAAAACTAAGGTGTGCCTGATCCAAGCCATGTAATTTTCAATTGTTTCATATGTATGCAAAAACAAGATCAGACAAGAACTGATGCCCTTGAAAGTGTGAAGGTATCCCTCCCGCCTTCAGAAGGAATAGCATCTGAGGCCTTAGAAGCCTGTTTTCAACCATGCAGCAATCGCAGTGAGGGTCAACCAAGTCCACGCGGAAGCAGCACACCTATCGGCGTGATCCAAAGCTTATAAATAATAAAATCCAGGCCAGAAGGAAGAAATGGTGAACACCTGGCTTGCAGAAGTCTATATATGACAGGGAAGTCCAATTTGTAAGGCACGCACATGGATTAAGCCTCAGGGGAATAACTGATCATAGTTAAGGGATGTGACTAGCCCTGTTGAGCATTGTAAAGTTGATTATGACATAGATAGTTAAGACATAATTGTGTCACTTGATCTCTCTTTTGATCCGTTTTAAAGCTGTTGCCCCCCAAAAGGAAAATGCACAAGGATTAAGTCTCTGGTGAATAGCCTTGCTTTACGCAATATGCATTGGAAAGAAGATTATTGCAGATGCAGTTAGGTTAAAATTTAACACCCCATCATTTGATCTCCCTTTTGGTCATGTTAAATTTACTCTAGTTTTTATATTTTCTGCCTTCTTTTTGAAGTTTTCTCAGCTTTGTTATTATTGTTAGAATTTTTATTTTTTAATATTTTTCTGTATATTAAATCCAGAATAGGTCAATCCAACTGGATTGAGGAATTAATGGTTTGTTGAGGGACTGGCAGGGGTGGCTGTGGGGAAATGGGGAGTTAATAACAATGAGTATAAGAATGAAAATAATTGTTCTAAAATTGATTGTGGTGAGGATTGTACCAGTCTTGATATGACTAGATTACTGAGTTGTATGATATATGAATTATAATCCAATAAAACCATATACTAGAAGTGAGGCCTTTGAAGTATGGTGCTGGCAAGGACTATGAAACACATCATGGATTGCCAGAATAACAAACTTTCTGGAAAGAAGTACAGTCAGGATCCTTCTCAGAAGTCAAGATGGCCAGGATTTCATTTCATATCCTTTACTTATTAGGAAAGACCATTCCCTAAAAAAGGGCATCCTGTGTCATAAAGCAGGAGGTCAGACAAAAACAGACCTCTCCACCAGCTGGACTGGCACAGTGGCTACAGCAATGGGCTCACAGACATGAAAGACAAAAGCAGGATATAGGGCTGAGGCGTTTTCATGCTGTCGTACATAGCACTGCCATGAGTCAAAACCAAATCACAAAATGTTTTATGAATTAGATCAGGGAGGAAAAGAAAACAGATTTTCTAAATTGTACTAATGCATGCCCACGATTTCTGAAATGGGACGCAATGTAACTAATGATGGGAACCAAGCACACGTTCTACTTGAAAAGCATCAGTAATTATCCTGTGCCTTCACACAGGGTATCTGTAGGAGTTATTTCACTGGGGAGGATTTCGTGCTCTGAGCTTATGATGTTCCAGCTTCTGTGGGGTTCTTCTACCTGCTCTTTGAAGTTGAGGCTCATCCTTCACAGTTTAGGATTCTAATTTCTATGGGCTGGAAAAAAAAATTTTAAGACTAAGAATGTTGAAAAAAAAAAGACTTTCTTAAGTAACATATATTCTACAAAGAATTAGGTCTGGACATACCCCACAGAAAGTGATTTCCCAAGTAGTTAAGTCCCTCTGGCATCTCTCCATGTGTTATTAATACAGTAAGAGATGTGTAAAGTACTATAGGGAAGAATCCTGCTCAACTTTGACTAACCTGGAATTTCTCAGGCTTAACTGGCAACAATTTTTCCTCTCCAAGATGAAAACTCGGAAATATTTTCTGAAAGATTTATTATCTATCTATCTCACCAAATCTGTATCCCCTCCAATTTACACATTCTTCCTGGGTTCTTTTCCATCCCATGCTCATACCAGTCACATTCTATCATATTCTTTTTTTTTGTGGGCATCACTGCCTCTGGTGGTCATGGGCGGTACCCAGCCACCGCTGGATTTGAACCACCAAGGCTGCGGGCTGCAGTTCCGCACTCAACCACTTACGCCACCGGGGCTCAGCCCTTATCATATTCTAATGGCACATTTTCCTTACCAATGGGGATAAAAATTGCTACCTGGAACCCAATTACAACATACTTCAATTTTAAGAATCAATAACATTTTTAGAATATACTCTCTTAGAACTTTTAAGAAACATATCATCCTCATATTGAGCTTTACAATAAACCTATTTTAATGCAGGTATAAAGCAGTGACAGCTCTCCTGTCTCCAAGTCTCTTGACAAGCACTCCCCACCACTATGTTGTGGAAGGGAAGAGAAAGGCTAGGAGCAATACCAGAACCTCAAATGCTTTCTCAAAGCTGGGCTAAAATTTTTTTTCCCATTTTTTCCATCTTTCATTATTATTATTAACCATTTTATTGGGGGTGAGGTTCTTACAAATCTTACAACAATCCATCATTAAATAGTATTAAGGACACATGGTCATTTGTTGCTATCAACATTTCCAAAACAATTTCTTTCTACTTGTGCCCTTAGTATCAGCTCCTCTTTCTTTACCCCCCCTCCTCAACCCTCCCACGCTCTTGATTCCTTGATCAATTAAATATTATAATTGTTATTTCATGTCTTACACTGTCCGGTGTCTCCCTTCACCCACCTTTCTGTTATTTGTCCCCCTGGTGTGGGGAATGGGGCCCATATATCCAGGCTTGTGATAGGCTAAAGGTTTTCCACCTTTGACTAACTTCATTAGGTCAAATGAATTGCAGGCCCATGGTAACCAATCAGTAAGTGGATTCTGTTAGCAAAACACCAGCCAGTCGTTATTTTACAAGCTTGCAAACTGTGCTTTTGAACCTCACAGGAAGATGCGTGGTTCAGCCATGGAAGACTTGTCCCATGCCCGCAATAGGTAGCCACATCCACAATGTCTCCCTCACAGGGGCAGCACATTCATTAACTAAATGTTCTCTGGAAATACTACAACTCGAAAGGAACACTGCTAATTGCAGAACACTTTTTTTCCTCAATGATTTTCTTGGAGGCTCTTATGGCGCTAATATCCCATATATCATTTGTATCAAGCATATTTGTACACATGTTGCCATCTTCACTTCCAAACATTTTCAACTTGAGTCCTTGGTATAAACCCCTCTTCCCCTCCCTTTTTTTTTAAAATAAATCATTTTATTGGGGGCTCATAAACTCCCAACACGATCCATACATACATCAATTGTATGCAGACCACATTTGCACACTTGTTGCCATCATCACTATTGAAACATCCTCCCTCCACTTAGGTCTCCAGTACCAGCTCCCCATATTCCCCCTCCCACCACTCCCTCCCCATAAACCTTTAATAATTTACAAATTGCTATTACTTTTCCATATCGTACAGTTTGATAAGTCCCTTCACTCACTTCCCTGTTGTCCGTCCCCCAGGGAGAGGGTCATATATAGATCCCTGAAGTTGGTTCCCCCTACCTACTCCACCTTCCCTCCACCCTCCCGGTATCACCACTCTCACCACTGGTCCTGAAGGGATCATCTGTCCTGAATTCCCCATGTTTCCAGCTCCAGTGTACATCCCCTGGTCTAGCTGGATTTGTCTGGTAGAATTGGGATCATGATAGTGGGTGGAAGGAAGCATTTGAGAACTAAAGGAAAGATTCATATTTCATTGTTACTGTACTATACCTTGCCTGGCTCGTCTCCTCCCTGCAATCCCTCCGCAAGGGGAAGTTGCTTCACCTAATGCTGGGCTTTGGGTCCCCAAGCTGCACTCCCCTCATTTATAATGAGATAATTTTTAGTTGCAGAACACTTTTATAAACCCTAGGCTTCTAGTCAGATATGTAATCATTAAGTCAAAAAAAAATCTTAAAAGGATTTTAAAATAGAATATGGGATTTAAAACTGATACCACAGCGCCAAAAAAAAAAAATCTACTAAAGATAATTCAAGTACCTAGCATTTCATTCCCACTCTAAAATTAAAAGAATAAAATGTTCACCATTATGATTATGTAAGAACTAAGTTAATCCTGCAGAGGGATGAGCTTTAAAATATAAGAGAGGGGTGCCAAAAAGAACGGAATCCCCCCTCCGATTTCACCCCACCAATAAAGCTATTTTTTTTTTTTTTTTTTTTTTTTAGGCATCACTGCCCTCAGGTGATGGGAGTAGGAGGCTCAGCCTTTGCTCCTGGGAGCTAGAATCGAACCTCCATCCCAGTGGGCCGCAGTTTCGCGCACAACCACTACGCCACCGGGGCTCAGCCGCTAATTAATTTTTTTAACACCACCACCTTATCACCTTCAAAGTACTTCCTTTATACTTAATATATTTGTCAAATCTGTGATTCCATTCTTGGAAAACAATGTTCAAACTCAACTGTTTGGATGGCTGACAGCGCCTCCTTCATTTCTTTTCTTCAACTTTTCTACGTCATCAAATCACTATTCTTTCATGGCCCTCTTCATTCCAGGAAACAGAAAGAAGTTGCACCGAGAGGTCAGGTGTGCGGGGCAAGAGAAACATCTATGTTGTGTCCCAAACTGGCACACTGGGAGGCTGTGTGAGCAAGTACATTATTGTGGTGGCAAAACCAGTCTCCAGTCTGCCACAAATCAAGGCTTTCTTTTTGCACACTGCAATGCAACCTTTTCAGAACCTCTAAATAGAAAGCTTGATGAACAGGCTAGCCTGGTGAGACAAATTCCACATGCTCTACCTGAGTTGACATTTTCATCCATTCTGGAAGTTGACCGGCATTAAATGAGATTTGTCATCAGTTGACATTCCACCTTTTTTTTGAAACAAGAAACCCACTTGTATGCTTGAGCTTTTCCCCCAGCACTGTCCTTGTAAATTGTGTTCAACATCACAACTGCTTCTGCGGCACTTTTCCCAACCAGGAAACAAAATTGCACAGGCGCATGGTGTTCTCGCGAATCGGCCAGCGAAACTACTTTTATGAAAAAATTCACTGTGACCAGAGAGAGAACCTTCCCAGGCAACACCACTGGATGCACTAACTCATGGTAAGTTGCTCGATGCTCACCTAGTGAGAAAAATGTATAGTACAAAAGTTGTGCTCGACCTAGCGCAATTTCGGCTTTTTGGGGAGGTGCCCCCTCATAAGTGGAAAACATTTTTTAGCTACTTTTATTTTTAACAAAACATTTTAGGCTCTCCTATCCCCATGAAAAGTGCTATTACCTTCACACCTTTACACCCCCACTGGCATAAGCAATAAAGGAAAACCAGATCAGAAGTCAAATCTCATTCTTTTTCCTCTCTCTCGAATTTAGTTTTTGTCTTTCCTACTTATTTTTATTATATTTCTCCTTATTATACTTCCTACATATTCGTATTATAGCCCTGACTGTATAATAGGCTATGTGTGGGGCTGCTGACCACGAAATCAGCAGCTCAAATCTGCCACGGCTCTATGGGAGAAGGAGGAGGCGTCTACTCCCAGAAAGATTTACAGTCTTGGAAACCAACAGGCAAGTCGACGGTGCCATATAGGGTCACTAGGAACCAAAATTTACTCCACGGCAGTGAGTCAATTACATGTTTATATATTTTTACTGCTTGTGTATGAATCCATAAACATAACACTGCAACTTTTATTGTACAGAATCTTTTCAAATGCGATGTCTGAATGACACGCAGGTGGAAGAGGATAACCAACGAAATGTTGAAATGCCCCCCAGCTGCTTCCTTCCTCTCCCCGGAGGAACTAATATACCAATTTTTTGTGTATCTGTAAAGGCGCACTTTATGCATATACAAATCATTACACTTAGACACTTAAAATCCGGCCTTTAGTAACAAACAGTAGGTACTAACTGTACCCTTTGATTTTCTTCTTAAAAATAAACCTTGGGAGCACAGCTCGACCAGAGTAAATGCTATCATTAAGAAAAAAGTTTTAGGCTGAGCCCCGGTGACGTAGTGGTTGTGCGCAGGACTGCGGACCACTGGGACGGAGGTTCAATTCCAGCTCCCAGGAGCAAAGGCTGGGCTTCCTACTCCCACCACGTGAGGGCAGTGATGCCTAAAATAAATAAAAAATAATAAAATTAAAAAAAAAAAAAGAAGGAAGTTTTTTCTAAAAAGAAAAAAAATGACACTCTAGTAACAATATCAACAATAACCAAAAGAGGAGTGTGTACTCAGGTAGATATATAAGCATATATGTGTACACACACACCCACCGCCATCAAGTCCATTCTGACTCCAAGAGGCCCATCGTGCAGAAGCTGTGGGTTTCTGAAACTCAATCTTTCTGGGAATAAAAGCTTCATTGTTCTCCTGCAGAGCACCTGGTGGATTCAAACTTTTGACCTTGTGGTTTAGCAGCCCAATGCATAGCCCCCAGTGGATTTGCAAGGTTAAGATCTTAACCTTGAAAAGTGTCATTTTCTCCACCAGGGAAGTAGCTGGTGATTTTGCCCTGCTGACCTTTCAGTTGTTAATGCAATTACAGATAGGTCCAGGTGAATACTATGTGTGCCCAGACAGAAGTATCTGAATGTAGATGTATGTATAGATATGTGTGTGCATGCATATATATTACAGCTCCTTCTCAGATATAACCAAACACCTTTGGTTTTGAAGGCTGAGAGCCTTAGTCTTCGGGAATCACTCCATCAAGCGGCATCAAAAATTTCATGTTCTTCATTCTAGTAAAATAAAGAAATGTCTGGAAGTCTGTAAAAGTTTGCAAGCTACATAGGAACTGGAAACATAGGGAATCCAGGACAGATGATCCTGTGGTGAAAGTGGTGATACCAGGAGGGTGGAGGAAAGGTAGGGTAGAAAGGGGAAACCGATTATAAGGATCTACATATCACCTGCTCCCTGGGGTACAGACAATGGGGAGGTGGGTGAAGGGAGATGTCAGACAGTGTAAGATATGACAAAGTAATAGTAATTTATAAATTATCAAGAGTTTGTGAGTAAGGGGGGAGGCTGGGAGGGAAGGGGGAAACAGGGAGGGAAGGGAAAAGAATGAGGCATTGATGCCAAGGACTCATATAGAAAACAAATGATATGAGAATGATAAGGGCAACGGATGTACAAATGTGTCTGACACACAATGAACTTATGTGTGGACTGTAATAAATTGTATGAGCCCCCAATAAAAGGATTTTTAAAAAAAGGTTGCAAGCAATCATCTAGATACAATTACTGGCATCTACTCATTCAAGGCAAAAGAAAGAAAATCAATGTTTCAAAAGAAGAAACAACGCCACAGCGCAATAGCTTACACAAGCCACAGACTAATCTACCCTGAGACCATGGGAACTAGATGGTGCCTGGCCACCACCACTCATCAAGGCTACGATTAATGGACTGATTTAAGCAAAAGCAAAAACATAAAACAGAATTCAAATTCTTAAGAAGTCCAGACTATTAGGCCAAGTGAGACACGGGTGGACTCCCTGAGACTACTTCCCTGTGATACTTTTTAAGCCTGGAATGGAAAGTATCCAATGAACTCACTTCACTTCTAGTTAAATAACTGAATGGCATATGATGTAAAGGATATTACTCATGTGTACAGAGCTCCATTAAAAAAAAATCAAAAGGTCAACAATTACTCTAATGCAAAGATAAGAGAGGGGAGGATGGGCAGGGGAAATAGAGTACTAGAAACAAAACAACCAGAATGTAATTCATGAGACTGCTGATATCATCTGAAAATGTAACTAATGTCATTGAACAACTTCTGCAGAAAGGGACCCTTATTTGCTGAGTGAACATTCACTGAAAGCAAACAAAAAAAAAGTTTTTTTAAAAAATACATCTTGGAAAATGCATTCTAAATTGTAAGGAGTTCCTTGAGTTGTTTTTTGTTTGCTTTCTTAATGTTTACAAGATAATCCACTACATGGATTAATAATAATTTAACTATTGTCCTCCTAAAAAAAGCTATTTATAATCTATTACGTTAATGAACCATCTGGCAAGGAATTTCCCACACATGAATTTACCTATAGGATAAATTTCCAGAAGTTAAAATTTTAGGTTGGGTTGTGCCTGGGTGGCGTAGTGGTTGTGTGCGGGGCTGCAGCCCACTGGGTTGGCGATTCAAATTTAGCAGCAGCTCTCCAGGAGCAAGGCTGGGTCTCCTACTCCCACCAGAGGGCAGTGATGCCCCCCCAAAAAAAATTTTAGGTTAAGTTTAATAAATACTGGCACACTCTACAAATATAATACCAATCTATGCTCTCATCAGCAACTTTTCTGCATGTCTTTAAAATTTATATAAAAGTAACATACTCTGCATTCTTTTACAATTTGTTTCTGAGGCTTAACCTCCTATTATCATGGGAACTGGTAGCTCAAGTCCACATATATATATATTTTTTAAATCAAGTAATTTTACAAGACACAAAAGGGACTATGTTATCTGCTTTAAAATCTCAGGAGTTTTATGTAGAAAAGCCAGTTTAACAAATTTTACGTCTCAACAACTCCTATGCCAAGGACATGCTTATTCCACTAAAGGCACTGTTTTCTTTGGGAAAACTAACAACAACAACAAAAAAAAAATTGCTATTTGATTTACAGTCACAGAAGCATGGTTTGTTGTTGTTCATTTATGCTTTTTTCATTGTTTCAGAGATTCCCCTGAAAATGCTATTATTAAGTTATCAATGATTTTCTCAATCATTACAAAACAAAATAATCACTGTGAATTCAAAATGCTTTCCTCATCCCCAAAATTAAATTTCCTGTACACACTGGGTTGCTAACAGCAAATTCCATGGGGAAACCACCTGCCATTCCTCGGAAGAAGGAAAAAGCTTTCCGCTCCTGTAAAGAGTAATAGTCAAAAAAAAAAAAAAAAAGAGTTCCAGTCCTGGAAACGCAGAGGCAGTGCCTTCTACCTTGTCCTAGGGTGTCGCTGGGAGTGAGAATCAAGTTCATGGCAGTTATTCCGGGTTCCCTGGTTTGACGCACAAAATAGATTTGACGCAAAAAGTAGGCATTTTCTGCTTTTCAATATCATAGCTTCTATTAGATTGCTTTTCTATGTTACACTTGCCAATGTTTATAACTAACTTTTAAAGTCCAATTCCAAATTATCTCCATAGAAATAAATAGCTAACCTAATTATTCATAAGAATAACTATCCCCCAGTAAAATGATTCATTAAAAAAGGGGGGGGGGAAGAGGAGCTTATACCAAGAGCTCACGTAGAAAATATTTGGAAATGCATATGGCAACGTGTACAAATGTGCTTGATACAAATGATGTACTGAATGGTATAAGAGCTGTCAGAGACCCTAATAGAATCATTTTTTAAAAAAGAGAATATCAAAACAAGGCTAGTCTAAGGTTACCGATACCACCACTACAACAACAACCATTTTGCCTGCTCATTTATATTCTAATAATATCCCAATCCTGTCATACTCCATCCTCTCACACTCCACAAGCTCACCCACTCCTCCTCACTTAGTGACATACCCCAAACCAGGTTCTTATGCAAAAGTCAGAGGTACAAGAGAATGAAGGATGACATCATTAGATGACTGTCATTATACCGTTATAAAACTGCTAATCCACAGGGAGCCACGGCCCAGGCGAGCTATCCCATAACCTCAGCCATCTCGGCCAGCCTAACTCTTGCCAACTGCACTCATGTAGCACCTCGGCATTTGCTACGGCTAGAAGTACAAGAAGTACGAGAAGCTCCGGTGGCTTGTTGCACACAGCGATCTCCAGCGACAGCTGTTCAAAACCACCAGCTGCTCCTGAGGAGAAAAATAGCAGGTAACAAAAAAGTCAAGTGAGTGGCTATACTTCAAAAGGAGATGCCCCCAAATGCACCTCCAAGAGTAGGCCCTATTCCTTTAAAGGTAAAGCCACGCCCCTTGCCAGTGGTTACTTAAAGTTAAGCCTAAGCCCCTGACAGTTCCTGCCAATGAGGCTCACAACAGATCTGTGACAGGCTTCCAAAGTGTTCTTCACCAGTTTGAGCTGGATCTTCCCTTGTGGCAAAACAAAATCATCCCTTTGACATTAGGAGGCCTGCTGTCATAGCTCAAGGACATGGGGCTGCTAACCACAAGGATGGAAGTTCTAAACCACCAGAAGCTCCATGGTAGAAACCCAGGCTTTCTCCTCCCGTGCAGAGCTTCCGTCTAGGACACCCCGAGGGGCAGTTCTACCCTGTTCTATAGAGATGCTGTGAGGCTCGGCATTGATGGAGGGCAGTGAGCTTGCTTTAGAGTGTTCTGACAACATTAAAATGCTCTGAAAAGTTTCACCAATATCACGAATGTTATCAATAAATCTAACCATAGCTACAAAAGTTATGGTCCTATGACCTATACTCAACGTCCTGTATTTAGGGAAGTTATTGACAAAGTGTGTACCTCAAGAGGACACACATGAAGGGCAAGGGACATGAAGGCAGGGTCCCTAGAAAGATTCCTGTCAGAGCCACATCACAGATCAAATGCAGAAGATGAAGCACCTCTTCTTGCCTGCCTATATGTCACGCCAAAAATGACTACTGCTCAGATCTTTATTAAAGGAGTGATGACACCCTAATTCAAAGGGGATGGGCTCTTCATAGTGGCTTTCTCATTCTCATTGTTGAACATTTCCCACACCCCCTGTTAAACTAAAGAGCGGGTAAGAATCGCTACTAAGACAGAGGACGTGCAAAAGGAATAACTCTGAAGATCCAGATACGTTATGACTTGGGTTGCACAGCCTACCCTAAAAGGCCGCTATTGCCCTTGTCTGGCATCGGCTTCTTACTTCCTTACATGGCCAGCCTTGCTGAATTTCCTACATTTTCGGCAGTGGCTTCAGTGTCAGCTGTACAGCAATTTTACGGGATCTGAATCACAAAGGGAAAGAAAAGCAAGGCTTCTCCTCTTCCATCCCTCGGTAAGAGTGGGTGATGCTTACGTAGCTCAGGGAAAGCAAATCTCAATTAATTCTCTGTAGAGACTTTCAGAAGCTTTTTTTCCTTCACATCAAATATTTTCCTGGAGCTTAGTAAATGCAAATACTCTATTATTTATCCCAAAAAAAGGGATGAATGATTTCTATCAGTTCCATACTTCCTTCATCTTATCTAAGTAGTTAAATATCTTCTTTAAAAGCATGTATGCGTCACGTTTCAGTTACACATCGTGTCGGCATCAGTGGCTGCTGGAAAAGCTCATTAGTTCCAGAACACTGTTGAAACAAAGTTTTCTGGCACGGAGAGTCCCCGCTTTTCTTTTTTTTTTTAAATACAGTCCAAATGACATACATGAAGTTGTTCATTAAGCTGTAAAGACCATCCTTTGGAAATCTACGGTAGCCATCCGTAGAGATGAACTGAAAAACACGATAAAGGGGCAACCAGCTACCAGGCACAAGAAAGCAAAACTCGTTCACAACTCGGCCAGCAGTCAGGATGTCAATCATGCTCGGCAAATAACAGGTCCGTTTCCGCTCGGGAAGGGCTCCCAAGGAAGCCAGCGACCCTTTCCCACATTGCAGGGTTTGGGGGTGATCGTGTGTTCCTAAGCTTTGCTTGGACATGCTTTGCACTTCGCCAGCCAACCCAGGCGACCCGACTTCCCGGGAACCCCGCTCCGCACTCGGGCATCAGCCGCAGGTCAGCGGCCGTGGCTCCCCCAGGGCGGAAAGCCCGACCCAGCCCCCGACTGACTGACCGCTCGGGACGCCCAGGGCTGGCCCGGCCCGGGGAGCTCAACGCGGGCTGAGCGGAAGACCCCTTCGGGGGGGGGGACTCCGGGCCGAGCCACCTCCGACACCCCCCCGAGCCGAAGCCGCACGGCAACCCGCTCAACCGCCGGGGAAAGTTCGCACCTCGGCATCCCCACCCCCGGCCCGGGCCAGCCCCTCGGGCCGCCGCGCCGTCGCCATGGCGACCGACCCCCACCCCACCCCCACCCCGCGGGGCGGTCGCGCCGCAGTCCCGCCCGCCGCGGCCTCGGGCCCCGCTCGCTCGCTCGCTCGCAGCCGGACGGGGGCTGAGGAGGGCAGGGGCGCGGGCGCGTGTGGAGGCGCGCCCGGAGGAAGGGGTCGGCATCCCGGGCCGGGGCCCGGCGCGGCCCCGGGCTCCTCACCCTTCACTTTGCCGAAGGTGCCGACCCCCAGCGTGTCTCCCAGGATGTAGTGGCCGATCTTCACCCGCCCGTCGTGTTTCTGCTTCTCGGTTGTCGCCATCTTCCTCCAGGAACTGAGTCTGCGCATGGCACCGGGAGGGGGCGGAGGGGGCGGGCTGGGCCGCGCCGGGGGCGGGCGGGGTGGGGACGCGGGCGAGCGGGCGGGCGGGCTGCCCGGAGTCGGCCGCCGCCCTGCCCCGCCGCCCCTTCCCCGCGGCTGGCGGCGGGCGCAGATGCTCCCCCTGGCGGGCGGGGGTCGCCGGTCCCCCGCTTCCTCTCCGACGCCTCTCGGGCCGGGACGGACGGACGGACGGACGGACGCCCGCCCACCCGCGCGCGGGAGCAGCTCTCCGGCGGCGCCGAGCGGGGCGGCGGCCGCAGGCACCTCCTCCCTCGGGAGATGTCTCTGTGGCCTGAGGACGCCCCCACCCCCCGCTCCTGGGTCCGGGTGTCATTCCACCGGTGGAATCCCCGGGATTCCGAGGGGGGAGGGGAGCGCCGGGGAATCCCGCCCGGGGAAGGCGACCTGGGGTCTGCGGCGAGCGCGGCCGGGTCTTGAACCTTGGCTCATCGTTCCCTCTCGGATGCCGTCTCGAGGCCACGGGGAGTTTACCCTGGCACCTTGGCGGGGCCTTCTTTCCCGCTGCTCCTTTTTTCCCTCTTTGAGCCTTTGAGTGGCGGCTAGGTGTCTCTGAAACCTAGGATAGCTGTCCGTCGATCTCACCCCCCCTCCCCGAAAAGCTCTGCTGAAATTCATGGGAGCAGGTGTTAGGGGGGGTGGGGGGTGGGGGGGGCGTGATTCCCCCAGACCCCGTGACGTACTAGGATTTCTATTCCCCCAGACCCCGTGACGTACTAGGATTTCTATTGTTGGTAAATTATTTTTTTTAATGTGTGATTTTACTGGGTGGAAAACGAGGTTTGAAGTGGCATCAACCAGCTCAGTGGGCAAATGTGGAGTGTACTTGTAATGCGTGAGACTTGGTCTGTTAGACATACAGATGAAATTCTGCCATTTCCCAGGCGGGGCTTGCAGGGGAGAGGAAAGTGTGCCTATTTATCCGAGAAATGGAAGTGAGTTGCACACTGGGTTCTACTCTAACTGGACAAAGCCAGGTGTCTTATAAACAACAACAACAAAAAAAACATGACAAAACAGTAAAGATGCTCTTGATTTGGGAATCCTAGCGTTTGAGCAAGTATCAATGGGCAAAAACTTGGACTACTTGTGAAAACAGTATTTGAAAAAAATGAAAGACTAAAAACAATGGCCCTATTTTTCAATGAAAGTAAAATACCGATTCTGGTTTTCATAACACTTCCTGCTTGTAAAATAAAAATTACATACATTAGCACTGCTTTGTACTAAGCCTGCTACTTCGTAGAAAGACGCAGCAGCCCCTGCCCTTGAGCCCAGGCATTCACCGAAGAACCAGAGGACAGTTCTAACTAGACCTGCTCAGATAACCAAGTTCCTTGGTGTGTATGTACTACTCTGAAAGGCCAACAAGTTAGGAACTAAACTAGATGTGGCATTTGGTGGCTAGGCTTGGGTAATTTTTGACTTTTCTTCTCCAGCTGCTTCAGCTTTGGCTCTTTACCTTGTAATTTCCTACAGCTGAGATTTTTTGGATTCCCATGTACTATACATTGCTCTCTGGAGTCTTCCTGGGGGTAGGGCTGGGGAGTTTTGTAACTTTTCCCTCAGAAACAAGTTATATTTGCATCATGTCTAGAATTTAACAGAGGACTGTCCTATTATTTCTTTTAACACAAAAGGAAAAACAAAATCACATCGTATCTCAATCTGACAAGTGCCAGTTAAACCACAGGGCATCTTGCAAGAGAACAATTTTGAAAATCCATGTGCCAATCTCCTCGTGAAAACTCTTCCAGCAGCAGCTCTCCAGAAGCAAGGCTGGGCTTCCTACTCCCACCAGGGCAGTGATGCCACAAAAAAAAAAAAAAAAAAAAAAAGAGGAAGAAGAAAGAAACTGAAAACGCCATTAAGAAAGCTATATAAACACGTTTGACATAAATATTCACTTGTTTCTGCTTGGATGTACATTATAGCTCTAGGTATGTGTCAAATACAGCTATTCACTAAAGCACTGTTGGGTGAGGTAGTTTAGGGTTATTGTGCCAACCTGGCCAATAAACACGTGGATTAATTGAAGGGTAGCGAGATAAATGGCTTGGTGATTCGCCTTTCTACTTCTCAGGCCTCTTGCTCTCTAATGGTTCCACCAGGGTGCAGCTGCCTTACCCAGTTCCCTGCTTCAGCTGACAAAGCTCACATCCCTGAGGAGAAGCCACATGGACCTACCCTGATGCAGCCCTGGGTGCTGGCACAGCTGCCTGCCAGCGCTGAGAAACTTACATGTTCATTGATTTGGCTTTCCTCCATCAGTCAGCGTGGGTTTTGAGATTGAGGATGATTTTGAAGATTTGTGTCAGACATAGGGGCTAATGTTGGACGTATGGGCTTGGACAGCACTGGATTGAGAGACTGTCTTATGTACACTACCCTTTACACAAAACTTTGTGTGTGTGTGTGTGTGTGTGTGTATGAGTTTCTGTGAATTTGTTTCTCTAATTTACCCAGACTAACACAGTGGGGAAACAAAACCTAGAAGGATAGAACGAAGAATTTGACTAAGTAACTTAGACATCATTTTTGCCAGTCTCACATTGTCTATTTAAACAATTTTAATTGCTGGGGTGTGGTAAATTTGTTTGGTTTGTGTGTGTTTGGAATTTGGTTTTTTGCTTTATGTTGAGTTTAGATCTAATTCTAATAATCATCTCAGTTTCTGAGAAACTAAATATAAACCTTTTTACTTTATTAACGTCTTCATTTCCTTTTTTTTTTGGGGGGGGGGTAGGTATTGTTATAATTTTCTTCCAGCCTCTCTTCCTTCCATGTTCCTATTGGTCTAGTCTCAAACCTCCACTTTCTCTTTTTTCCCAGCATCTGTTAGCTGCTAGGCTGGGAGAGATACAAAATGAGAAGCCATTCTGCAGTAGCTATCCTCTGTGTTTGCCTGCACCAAGCAGGAAAGATAATGCTCACAGGCTCAAATGTCTCTCAAGTTGGAAGCATAGATAAGGACGACTGTGACTTACACCCACTTTCCTGGGTGCATTCTATAGTATTCAAATGTAACTGAGTCCAAATGACATTATACAAGTAGGCTTGAACCCACTTCATTGTAAGGGGAGGGGAATAGAGGTTCAATTGCTTGCAAACTTCAGTACTTCAGCTTTTGTAAATTGCAACATATCTCAGAGTCGATGAAGACATAATAGGATGACCCAACCTCCTGTCTTGAGAAGCTGAAGTGTTCCTTGTCATCTGCTGCTTCTCTAGCTCTTTAGAGATTCTAAAAGAGCTATATCTTCTCTTACATCTTTTTAAACTTCTAAGCCCTTCACCATCCATATGGACATTCCACTTCCTCAATAACTATCCCCAAATATGCCCAGAAGTGAAATTTTGAGTATTACCCTATTTTTAGTACTATGCTATTAATGCAGACCACTATTGCCTTAACTAGGTTGAAGTTATACTGCAATTAGTATTCAATATTTTTATGACAATTATGTGTTCAAACTAAGAACCAAGGCCATTGCCATCCTCGCAGCAACCCTATAAGGTGGAATATAACTTTCCCATAATAATCATTCTGTAATCATTACAGAAACAGACAGCCACATCGTTCTCCTTCAAAGACCCTGGTCATACTTATGTTGTTGATGTTGTTAAGTGTCGTCAAGTTAGTTCCAACTCAGTAAAAATAAAAAAAGAGTGAGAAGAAGAAAAAACCATTAGGGGGAAAAAAGTCACAAAAACGCTGACATTAATGTAACTGTGGGAGAAAAGTAATACATAATGGGATGAATTAGACCCACAAACATCTAGTTAAGAAAGGATGATGGTAACCTGTGTGAGGAGGACCCATGTAAAAGGTAGAATTAGCAAGACATAAAGATTAGAGGGAGGGTCCTCATGCTGTAGTAGTTACATATTGGGCTCCTAATCATACAATGAGCAGTTTAAAACCACCAACCACAGAGAAAGATGGGGCTTTTTACTCCCGTAAAGAGTTACCATCTTAGAAATGCAAGGAGGCAGTTCCAGTCCTTTAGTGCATGGACTCGATGGCAGTGAGTTGACAGACAGGTGTGGAGAGAGGGAAAAAAGGAAAGACACTTAACTACCTCCCAGGCTTGTGGGGAGGAACCTCAATAGAGGATGGTGTCATTGACCTGTACAAGGAAGTGCTCAGAAGCAGACAGGACATTTTAAAGGCTAGTGAGCAAGGCTTCAACAGAAATAATGAGCTCTCTGTGTGATTAGCATCTAAGAGACATTTTTATAAAGAGACCCTGCGTGGTAGTGATGCCACAGTCTATCACCCCCAAGATGGGATGTCATCATCAAATGGATGCAGAGGACATAGAAGTATGAAAAGGGGTGCACAGTTTAGTTTGTAGAGTTAAAGAAGAGTTAAAAGGATACACCATTTGTGTCCATCTGAATTGACTACAGAAACAAATTAACAGACACTCATATGTACAAAAAAGAGAAATTATATCTTGAAAAGAAATCCCAGCCCAATCCAGATCAAGTCCATAAGTCCAATTAAAAAAAAATTTCCCATAAGTCCAATGATAGCACCTAGGTCCGATACTGGTCCATAAGTCTCTCTTCAGACTGACACAACACATGCAATGATGTCAAATGCAAGAGGATCACAGATTAGTAGGTGGAAAATCTTGTGGATTCAATAGTAGCAGCAGCTTCTCTGTGCTGGTATGGGTCTCCACATGGCTCCTCCAACCCCAGGACTCTGCCTCCATCAGCATAGCTCCATGTATCTTGTCCACAGGAATGTCTCCCAATTGAGAGTATGTATCCTGCATCCTGAAGAAACAGGAATACCCAGAATCCTCAGGAAAAGGTCATCCCCACACACAGGCCTCATTGGCAATGACCTGATTTAACGGGCCCACCCCTTCACAAGTTGACTGTTAACTGCCACACCACTTGTGTTAGTCTGCGTAGGCTATAGAGACAAATTCACACTCTTGCATATAGGAAAGAGTTTTCTGTACAAGAGCAAATGAATATTGAGGAAACCCATCCCATCCTAGATCAAGTCCATATTAACCCATATTGCAGTACCAATTATAAAGTCCTTTTCAGACTCGTGGAACACATGCAATGTTACCATCTGCAGGAAGATCACAGGCCAGTGGGTAGGAAGTCTTGTGGATCCAGTGGAGTTAAAAGCACCTCAGTGCTAGCAGGGGTCTCCATCTGGCTTCTCCAGCCATCAGCCTGTCTTCATGTCAACAGGGATGTCTTGCAGGGAGAGAGAGCATCTCCTACCTCCACTGAGGCCGCAATGGTAATATCCTGATTGACAGGCTAGACTCCACCCATACATTCTTCATCCTCAGATTGACATCAGATTATGTAACTACCACACCACTCATAAGAGGACATTGATAATGTATAGGATCCTGAAACAATGTAGCCTCAAATATATAGTACAGTATAATAGCCCAGGGATCAGCCGGCTGTGGCTTGTGAGGTATATGCAGCTCTTTCGGTATGTACATATGTCGCTGACATCAAGATGAAAAAAATTTAAAGGATATTTTTCACATAATGGTGATATCATTTGTTTTCAAAAAATATATTTATGGCTTTCCAATCATTTTTAGAATATTCAGTCTGTTGATAATGGTAGTTTAGGTTAAATAGATCCCTAAGCTCAGGTTAGTTACAGTAATTAAAATGTGTTCATCCTTAAATAATTGTCTGCTTTTAGTTATAATAGATGATCCTCACTCCTAGTTTGGAATAAAGTTTTTAAGTTAAAGTGTTTGCAAGCCTAATAATGAAAATTATAATGTTAATCACTCTTGTAGACATAGGCCCACAATTGTTTGAATTTTTTTTCACTGCTCATAAGCACTCCCTTAGCTCACCTCCATATGGAAATAGTTGGTCAGGGTAATTGGGTCCCTTCCTGTTAATAAGAAGATACCAACCATGCCTGCCCTGGAGTTGATTCATTACCAGGCATAAGGATCTGTCATAACCAGCAGCATAAAGTAGGTACATTTGCCAGAAAATGTAACTCTAAGCTCTTTGCTGCCTTTTCTCATCAGGAGGAATAATATCCTTGGAAGATAACCTAAAGAATATGCCAATAATCTAACATATCCCTAGATTGAGACCATCAAAAGAAAGTGATTCCACCGTCTTAGTTTTGCCAGCTTTTAAAATTGCTTTTGCTGGGTTACATTCTGGTAATGGGGCTGGTAGACATGTGGATGATGTGAATGAGCCACAATTTAGACTCTTCATTCAGACTACTAATTCAGTGTCATTTAAAAGACTGGTCTTTTAAAACATGTTCAACATTTATTTAGAGGAAAAGGAAGACTGCTGGAGCAGTGCCCACCGGGACAAAGAGCCTGTGGTAACCAGACCCTAAGTTCTTAGAAAGCAGTTAAGAACCCATCTATTGTTACTTATCAAGACCTATCTGTTAGCTTGTCTTACTGTGGTGGTTTGTGTTTTGCTATGATGCTGAAAGCTATTCAACCAGTATTTTAAATGCCAGCAGGGGTAACCAGTTTCAGCAGAACTTTCAGAATAATAGAGACTAAGAAGAGAGATCTCACCTCTTATCTCTGGAAATTAGCTAAGGGATACACTATGGAACCCTATTGTCATAGTGGATTGTGTTCTGCTGCTAACCTCAATGTTGACAGTTCAAACCCACCAGCTGAGTGCCACAACAAAATGTGGTAAGGAAATCAGATGATGTCCAACTGATCACAAGAGGCTAACTTCTGATACTATACATCACGTGTTCAATAGGTAGTTGTACAGTGATAATTATTGTTTATTATAATAAGGATATAGAGATCATGGCAGAGAGCGAAATAATAAGAATTAGACATATATTACATCATAGTAGCATGCTTACCTTTGCCCTGGTTGGTGGTCTGTGTGGAGAGGAGGCAGGAGAGGGGATTACATGATGAAGGCGAGGAGCCGAGAGTGTCCCGCACTCAGGGGCAGGAGAGGCAAGAGCTACCCAGGTGCGAGAGTCAGGGAAGAGTTTCCCCGTTTAAATAACATTATGGGGGACACGTGAGTCCTACTCCCACCAGTCAGGACATGTCACAAGAAGGGACTGTCTTAAGGGCTATAAGGCGATAATGGTTTAGGGATGTCTACATGACTAAGAGGAGAGGGATGTGATAAGAAAAGACCTCAGACTCCTGGGGGTAGATTAAACAGGTCTGTCTTGTTATGAGTCATTGACAATGGTCCTTGAATCCCAATCCACAGGCCTCCAGGGAAGCGAACTATCATCCTAACAGCTGGGGAGTCAGCTCTATCATGAGTGCCAGCAAAGGTCTCAGATAACTGGGAGCTTCAGGGGGAATAGCTAGCTTAGCTTCAAATGCTGGTAGATAGGTTGCTTAATATTTTGAAGTATGTAATTGTGGAAAAGTCCTGCCTTCATCCCACACCAACTAACACAAAAATAGTGTCTGGGGTCTAAAAGGTTTGTCTTAAAGCAAGTAACCATCTAAGTTAGTTGTCTGCTAAGTCCATATGGAAGAAGCACACCAGCCAGTATTATTAAAGTTTTGTTAATAATAAAATTTAAGATCAGAGGAGGGCACCAGTAAAGCTCAAATTCTGAGTACCTGCTTTGCAGAAGGTAATGGATGACAAGTCCAAAACCCACATACAGATCTCCCAAAAGGGCTAAGCCTCCATCGAATTCCTGCTGTCCATTAACCAGGGAAGTGACAAGTAGTCTTGTTCCCAGATATAATTAGATTAAAATTTTGACATTTAGCATTTGTTTTCCCTTTGGCCCATTTTAAACTTGTTCCAGTTTTTATTACATTCTGCTGTTTTGGAGGCTGAAGATTCTTGTGTTTTATTCAGTTTGTTGGATTTTTGCTTTTGAATGATTACTTTAGATGAAATTCAGGATAGGTAGATCTATAAAGATAGCAATTACATTAATAGTGTCTTAAGGTCATGATGGGGAGGTTGGGGGAATTGAGAGATAATCATAAAAAACACAATAATGAAAACATTCAAAAATTGATTGTGGTAATGAATGCACAGCCTTTTTAAATATATTCAAGCCATTGAATTGTATGATATGTGGATTGCATGTCAGTAAAACTTTTTAAAAACCGGTTTGGAGTCTCCAAAACCCCGGGGTCCAGCTCTACTCTGCCCTACATGGCTGCGATAAGTCCGAATCAACCTGGTGCCAGTGAGTGAGTCACTGGGAATCATCATAAAAGATAGCTCAGTATGCTATGTCCTAAGATAGAAGTCATGAATCTGTTGGGGAAGCATTACACTGCTGATCAAAAGGTCAGTTTGGGGTTTTTTACATCATTTTACTGGGGGCTCACACAACTCTTATCGCAATCCACACATACATACATTGCATGCAAAGCACATGTCTACATTTGTTGCTATAAACATTCTCAAAAGATTTTCCTTCTGCTTAAGCCCTTGGCATCAGCTCATTTTTCAACCCCCTCCCTCATGAACCCTTGATAATGAGTAAATTATTATTTTATCATATCGTACACTGTCTGATGTCTCCCCTTCTCTGCTGTCTATACCCCAAGGAGGAGGTTGTATGTAGATTCTTTTCGTTGGTTTCCCCTTCCACCCTCATGGTATCACCACTCTCACAAATGGTCCTGAGAGGAACATCTATCCTGGATTCCCTGTATATTCCAATGTACATCCTCAGGTCTAGTTGGATTTGTAAAGTAGAATTGGGATCACGATAGTGTGAGGAGAAAACCATCAAGAACTAGAGCAAAGTTGCATGTTTCATCATTGCTACACTGTCCCCTGACTGGCTCATGTCCCCACAACCTTTCTGTAAGGGGATGTCACTTCACCTACACGTGGGCTCAAGGTCCCCGATCCGTACTCCCCCTCATTTATAATGATATAATTTTTATTTCTTTGATGCCCTAATTCCTGATCCCTTTGACACCTCGTGGTCACACAGGCTTAGGTGCTTCTTCCATGTGGGCTTTGTTGCTTCTCAGCTGCATGGTCACTTGTTTGTGTACAGCCCTTTAAAAAGGTCAGTGTTTTAAGCCCACCAGATGCTCCACTGGAAGATGAGTCAGTCTGCTTCTGTAAAGATTTACAAGCTCAGAAATCTTATGTAGGGGTGTTAGGAATTTGAATCCACAACGTGGCAAGGAGTTTGTTTGTTTTGATTTAGGATAAAACTCTCTTTCACTACTGCTGAGACAGACTAACCCATAGTGCCCCTGCAGGGCAGAGTAGACAGAGCCTGTAGGTTTCTGAGCTCACACATCATTCAAGGAACAGAATGCCTCGGCTTGCTCCCTCAGAGTGCCTGGTGGATTTGAACTGCTGACTTTGACGTTGTAAGGCCAATGTGTAACCCAGGATGCCCCCAGGACAAAGGCAGGTAAGCACTGAGAGATGCTGTTGGAACTAGGCTCTCAAAGCTCCCTGTCGTATTCCGCGTATTGTTTAGAAAGAATCTAGGAAAGCAGTTCTCAACCTGTGGGTCAGGAGAGTCAGTTGACCCTTTCACAGGGGTCACCCAATTCACAACAGTAGCAAAATTACAGTTATGAAGTAGCAACGAAAATAATATGGGTGGGGAGTCATCACCAGATGAACTGTGTTAAAGGGTCCCGACTTTAGGATGGTTGAGAACCACTCATCTAGGATATCACAAATTGTTATCTCAGTGAGCACTCACTAGAAAAATTTCAAGTCCTCAACATCTAGCCTGCAGGCTGTTTAACTCAAAACTCACTGTAGTAGGCCTTAACTCTGGTGATCGCTTCACAAAAGTTGAGCAAATTGTTTCATGATTAAAACTCCCTGTCCTTGAGTCTCTGCTGACTCAGAGTGACCCCCTGTGGGTTTATGAGACCATAACTGTTGAAGGGAGGAGCAGAAAGCCCAGTCTCTCTCCCACTGAGCTAGCTGCTGGTGGCTGTGAACTGCTGACCCTGCAGAATGCAGCCCAACTTGCACCTCCTGTACCTCTAGGGCTCCTGCAGGCTGTATAAGGACCCCCAGGGTGTAAGTAGCAGCCAACATCACAAGCCTCACAAAAGAGAATCACTTGCGGTCATCACACTAGGGGTGAATTTGGTCAATATGCACCATAGATGATGGCCCTTGGCAGAAAACAGGTTCACCGTGATCAAGAATAGTGCATCCTGTGATGCATAACCTCTTAAAATGTGTATAAATACTGTAAAAAACCAAAACTGTAGGCTGAGCCCAGGTGGCATAGTGGTTGAGTGTGGGACTGTGGCCCACTGGATCGGTGGTTCATATCCAGCAGCAGCTCTCCAGAAGCAAGGCTGGGCCTCCCACTCCCACCAGGGGGCAGCGATGCCCACAATAAATAAATAAATAAATAAATAAATAAATAAATAAATAAATAAATAAATAAATAAATAAATGAAGTAATGAGTGATTTTTTTCTTAATTTGGTAAGAAGCACTGACCCAAATTTACACTTAACACTAGCAAAGTTGTAGTTGCTAAAATATACTTTTTTTAGTATATGAACCTCATTTCTGGATTTATCATCTTTTTTCCACACTAAATTTTCTTCATTTATTACTTCTCTTAAGGTACCTTCTTTTCTAATTGTACTTTCTGTTGTTGTTAGGTCTTGTGAAGTTGAATCTGACTCAGGGAATATATAAAACTGAACAAAACACTACCTATTGGTCTTCAATCCTCACAATTGTTATGTTCGAGTCCATTGTTGCAGTCATTGTGTTAATCCATCTTTTGTTTGTTTGTTTTTGTGGACATCACTGCTCCCTGGTGGGAGTAGGAGGTCCAGCCTTGCTCCTAAAGAGCTGCTGCTGGATATGAACTGCCAACCCTGTGGGCCACAGCCCCAAACTCAACCACTATGCCACCAGGGCTCAGTCCAATCCATCTTGTATCTTCTTGAGGATCTTCTTTTTTTTCTGACCTTCTGTTTTATGTCTTACGCATGATGTCCTTTCTCCAGGTACTGGTCACTTATGATAACATGTTCAAAGTACATGAGAGGAAGTTTCTCCATCCTTGCCTCTAAGGAACATTCTGGTTGTGCTTCTTCCCACATAGCTATGTCTGATCATCTAGCAACCCATGGTTTTCCATAGCCCTCACCAACACTCTGAGTCAAATACATTAATTCTTCTGTGATCTTTTCTTCCTGTTCGCCAACTTTCACATGCAGATAAGGTCAATAAAAATACCATAGACTGATCTGGTGTATCTTAGTCCTCATAGTGCCACTTTTGTTCTAGGTTTAGCTGCTCTAGAGTTCTGCTGGCACCGTGGTTTTACATTGGGCTTCAATCCACAAGGGCAGCAGTTCAGCATCACCAGCCTGCTCCACAAAAGAAAAATAGGTATTTTTGCTCCTGTAAACAATTACAGTCTTGGAAACTATAGACCATAATAGAGTTCTGTTGAGTCACCATGAGTCAGCATCCCCTCCTTGGCAGTGAGGTTTTTTGGTTTTATTTTAGCTACTCTACATTCAAGAACAAATATCAGTCTCTTCTGATGTCTACGTAGTCCTTTTGCTTTCTTGTGGCATGAAGTTCTTGATGTCATCCCCCAGCTTGCCTCAGTTATTAGTGTTCCATTAATCAAATCTGCTTTTCAAATGTTCTCTATAAATTTAGAAGGGATATATTCAAGGTTATATTTGGGCTCCCATGGACTTGTTTTAATTTTCTTCTACTTGAACTTGAACTTGCATACCCACTATTGAACATAACAAGTGTTCCATAGTTGATGCCTGGCCTTGTTTTGCCTGATGATAGTGTGACAGTACATAATCTCTTGTCAATTTGTGAAGGGGTGGAGCCTAGCCTGTCAATCAGATTGTAGCTTAATAACCTCAATTGGAGGCAAGATAAATAGCTCACTAGAGGCCAAATACACTATCTACTTGGTGTTCCTGTTGACAAGCCCCTTGAAGACACAGTGTTGGGACCAAAACCCTGGAACTGGAGGGCCCATGAGGAGACCCACGCCAGGGCTGAGATGTTTCCACCACCACTGGATCCACAAGACTTTACACCCACTGGCCGCCTGTGATCTTCCTGCATTCAGCATCATTGCATGTGTTGTGTGAGTCTGAAGTTGAATTTTTTTTGGGGGGGTATCACTGTCCCCTAGTGCCCTAGTCGTGGGAGCTATCCAGCGCTGCTCCTGAGAGCCGCGACTGGATTTGAACCGCCAAGCCTGCAGGCGGCAGTTCCGCACTCAACTATTTACACCACCGAAGCTCATCCCAAATAAATCATTTGTCTTAGGAAATTTGATCATGCAATATCTAAATCTATCTGTGTTAGATTTGGTTATGTAGAGAAATAAAATCAGTGACACTCATATGTGTATAAGAAAGAAACTAATATCAAGAAGTAATTTTATATCAAGAAGACATCCCAGCTCATTTCAACTCAAGTGTATGGGTCCAGGGCTAACTAGAGCCTTCTACAGGCTGATGAATGAAGCAGGAATGGGTACAGATACAGACCAATGGGTACAGATAGAGAAGATGACAGAAGGTCAACAGCTTCCATATTGACAACCCACAAAGAGTTGCCCCTGGAGGCAGACACAGAATCCAAGCTAGCAGAAGGTCAAAGGGCTAGAAAGAGAAAGAGGCATTTTCATTGTCTCTCATGAAAAGGCCATATCCCTAAAGAGGCATCACCAGGCTGGCCCCTGATTGATACATTGGACTTCACAGTATCAAGGTGACTTAAATTCTGACCACTTGTCAACCTGACACCTACACACAATGACTTAATTATATGTTGTTTCTAAATCAAGAAAGTAAAAAAAAAAAATCATGTTTGCTCTAAACAGGATACAACTAATATGTGTACAACTGAAAATAGACATGCCTCATTTAAATCTTATAGTCAATAAATGAACAAAAGTATCTTATGCTCAACAATTGTAATTTTGTGTACACCTATACCTGAATTCTATAATCCCATCAACCTCTCTCTTTCTAGCTCCTTTAGGAAAAAAGAAGACTATTCAGTGACATCCTCCTTTGTTCCCTTTATTTAAGACTGAAGACAACCATGAAAGTTTGTAAACCACCCACCTCATGCCTCCCACCACTGCCACCACCTTAGAGATGCAGTTTCTAAACCGCTGGTCCCCATCGGTCCGGTGGTCTGAGGAGATAGGCATATTCTTTGATGGAAAAAAAATCATTTCAACTGTAAACTTTTGTGTCTGCACCCATAAGCAAAGTCAGATCTAGAGCAAGTCACCTATCAAGTCAGTAATCATGTGCACCAGTTCACAGGGTCAAGCGTCCTTCTCTTCATCAGGTCGGGTTCTGCTACCTCTGCCCTAACCATGCCAAACTAGGTCCGTGGGTGCCATTGCAAGCTAGGGAGTTTTACACGTCTATCTCTCTCTGCTTTAGACCACTAACCCCTTCACCTAGATCCATGGATGCTGCCAGAGAAAACACTCAAATAAGAAAGATAGTGTCCCAAATGGTTCCATAGTAAAATGAGAATGGTTCATATTGGAACACAGTGTGTGTGTGTGTGCGCAGAGTAACGCCCACCATAACCATGAACAGGGAACCTCTTTTCCCCCAGATCCTACACTGGAACCACTTGAAACATCAGAGATTCTTGCCCCAGTGCTAGTGTCCAAGGGCAACTTTTCACTGACCTTAAGGTTTGTTGGTTCACAGAGAGCAGTTTGGGGTATCTGGACAACATCTGTTGTGGAATGATGCTGCATTAAGAACAGACAGAGACACCATGGTTAAGTTCAGCAGACGGAGAGACCATGGTTAAAGAAAGCGAGAACCAATCACCTCAATCTAGCTGTGATAGAAAAATTGGACAACAATGATAGTGTATATTTGGGTTTTTACTGATTCCTGTGCCATGGATTGTGGTCTGATTAGAATGTCAGGCAATGGGCAATGGAATTTTTGATTAGTAAAGGAACAAGGACCTATGGAAGCACTATGGGATTATAAAGGGTTCATAAGAGTAGCTCTTGTGAATGCTCATAAGAACCCCCTTCTTAAAAAGAGGTGATTGAAACAAGCAAGTGGCCATGTTGGTAGTCTCCTTTGAGGTGGCCAATTGAGCACATGAGCGTGCTGCAGCAATGAATGGAATCTGGACACATCCCTCTTGAACCTTCAGAAGCATGAGAGATCAAGGAGGACTGCTTTGTCAGTCAGCAGACAAGAGAGAGGTTGCAGCTGTCTCTGGGACTGGGGAAAGCCCTGCATTTGGCTAGCAAATCTATTATATTAGATGAATGATACCAGTGACACCAGATAGCTACAAATGGATCCTCAGAAATTGTCACTGTGGACTGGGCTTTGCAATTCCAGTAACACATGGAGGTGCTAAAACAAACAAAAATCCCATCGTGGTGTTAGAGAAAAAGATACTGAATCAGTTTGGGCCACCAAGTTATATAATTTTATCTCCTCAGACCAAGGGGCACATTTCACAGCACACAGGGCACATCAGTGGGCCAAGAGCCATCACAGTAGATGAACATACCATGTGGCATGCCACCCTCAGGGTACTCGTTTGATAGAGAATTAAAATGGGTACATTTGTTTTCTGAAACAGGGATGATAAAGGCATGAGGAGTTGACTTTCATGAGCGTATGCTCACACTCAGCATGATGGAAGCAATGGGAAGATTGTCTCTGGATAAACTCTGGGGCAGAGGTGCTGGGGGAAAGATTATGGTGCTGCTGCATACTTTTTCCCCCACATCACCTGAATTCCCCACCCTCCCCCCAACCAGCGATTCCAGAAGCAAGCGTGACCTCTCAGCAAGAGACTGTGAGCCTGTATGTGAAAATTTCCAAAAGCCTGCTGGAATGAATTCTGTCTTTTCCTCATCTGGTGCAACCAGCGAGGGTTGACTGTGAGTAGTGCCATATTACCCAATGCTTCAGATAGTCTTCTCTCTTGCACCTACATAACAATACCCAACATGAAAAGGAATAGACTGAGGGAGAAGCACTTGCTAGATTGGTCTAGCACAATCTAGATGGGCACAGCAGCTGAATGTGATGTCCTTTCCAAGGTGGAAAGCTTTGAGTAAAAATAAAGGTAAAATGGAAAGAAGGAGAAAAGAACAGCTAAAGGTATAAGAATGGGTACATGGGTTATAAACCAAAAATTCAAAGTCACTGAGTTGATGCTGATTCACCCACTCGATAGGACAAGGTAACACTTCCCCCATGGGTTTCCAAGACTGTAATTTTTTTTTTTAAGGCATCACTGCCCTCAGGTGGTGGGAGTAGGAGGCCCAGCCTTTGCTCCTGGGAGCCGGAACTGAACCTCCATCCCAGTGGGCCGCAGTCCCGCGCACAACCACTACACCACCGGGGCTCAGCCAAGACTGTAATTTTTTTTATGAAAGTAGAAAGACCCATCTTGTACTCAAGGAATGACTGATGGTTTGAAACTACCGCCCAGCCCAAATTCTAACTGCTCTGCCACCAGAACTCCTTATGGGTTATACATAGGGGAAAATCAAATAGGCTTATTCTTCAAGAGGGACTCAGAGCAAGGAACTAATCTTCCCTCAGTTTACCAGTTGGATGAAGATCAGACTTTTCCACAATTATATCTCCTCAAAAATATTGAGCAAATATTACAAACTATTTGCCAGCATTTGGTGGGAGCTTAGAAATATTCTCCCTAAAGGCTTCAGCTCTTCCACAAAAGATAGGGCTGACTCCCATCTGTTAGGACAATGAGTCACTTCCCCTGAAAACTTTGGCTGAATCAAGTCTCCAGCCCAAGGGCAATCAAAGTTAGACATTGTGAATCGGGTCTGTCCTCCTTGTTACCTAGGGATTCCAATACCCCCCTTTCCTGTCATGTGTGTGCTCCTAGTTCATCCCCCTCATTGCTGTATAGCCTATAGGATAGCCCCTTCCTATGATGTGTGTCTTTACCTGTAATTAGGGGACTTGCATGTCTCCCAAAGATATATAAGGTTTGGTCAGAATAAAGGGCTCTCTCTCTCTCTCCTGCCTCTCTTCCCTTTTCCCTCTTCCCATTTCCTCTCTTCCCTCATCATTCCCTCTTACACCACGTGTGGACCGCCAACCGGGGCTGAGGTGAGCATGCTTCCGTGAAATGTATTAGACTCCATTATTTCTCATATTTATCTGACTTTACTGTAATCTTTAATTATCGCTGTACAATCGCACCTATTGAACCTGTGATGATGTGTTAGAGGCTGGTTACTCTGACATTTATGGACAAATGGGTTAATGGCTACAACAGCTGGGGGGTGGGTGGGTTCTGTGTTATAGTCATTTATGACTCCTGTAGCCGTAAGCCTTGATGTGATGCTATAATTCTGGATTCTTTTGTGTGTGTGTGTGTGTGTGTTGTTTTTGGTTTTTGAGGCATCAATGCACTCTCGTGGTGGGAGTAGGAGGCCCAGCCTTGCTGCTGGATTTGAACCTCCAACCCAGTGCCGCAGTCCTGCACACAACCACTACGCCATCGGGGCTCAGCCCATAATTCTGGATTCTATATGCATGTAGCTATGGTTTCATTTTGTAGGGTGTTCTCTACTAAAAGACAGGAATAGGGTGGGGAGGAAGGGAGAACCGATCGCAATGATGGATGTACAACACCTCTCCTCCCCCCCCCCCCGCACCCCCAGAAAGAAAAACAGAAACTTGAATAAACAGGACAGCGGATGGTGTAAAATAGGAAAAAAAAATTATAAATTATCAAGGGTTCACGAAGGTGGAAGTGGAACAAAGACTGACACCAAGGGCTCAACTAGAAAGAAAATATTTTGAAAATGATGATGGCAACATATGTACAAATGTGCTTGATACAATCGATGGGTGGATTGTTATAAGAGCTATATGAGCCCCCCCAATAAGATGATTTGCTTTTTAAAAAAGACCTGATAAGTGGAGAATATAAACTCAGTCACACCCTTAGTCTCCTTGTTATAATGCCCCATCTTTGAACCAGGCATGAAGCAACCCACACCCTTTCTTTTTCTTGACTATATAAAGGTGTCACCACAGAGTTCGACATACATAGTCTCACATGAAAAACCAGCCCCCTGTTTCCCGACTGTACTTTGTTCGAAGCTATAAGAGCTACTATGAGCAGTGCCGGTAGCAAATTGGATTAAGGTTTGGACTGCTAACTGAAAGTCTATGGGCTGAGCCCCGGTGACGGAGTGGTTGTGCGCCGGACTGCGGCCCACTGGGACGGAGGTTCAATGTCGGCTCCCAGGAGCAAAGGCTGGGCCTCCTACTCCCACCACCTGAGGGCAGTGATGCCTAAAAAAAAGAGCTACTATGACGTTTGGACAATTTTGGCTTCTGGCTAAGAAGAACCCACTACCATGTAAGATATTTTTCCAAAGTTTCATGAGTTTCTATGGAACATTACCTCGAGTCCTCAAACTCAGACATGTGAGGGAATATACTGGAGAAGAATGGGAGCAATGTGCATATATGGGGGTTGGGGGTGGGGACAGGGAGTAGACTGGAGCCGAATAGCATCCTGAAAGGGTTGGACATTATTAATCTCCAACTCCATGGGACTAATCAAACATTAATTCTTTTAAAATAGATTATTATCATAATTATAAATCAAAGATGTTACTCTTAGGACTTAAGGTGTACCTGAATCAAGACATGGTGTTATCAATCATGTATTTTTTTCATGTAAGATCTGGACAGTGGATAAGAAAAACATTAAAATTAAGGTGTTGGTAACAAATATCAACTATACTGGCAGGAGAATGAACAAATATGTCTGAGAAGTACAGCTATGCACCACTTAGAAGCCAAGCTGGCGAGACTTTGTCTCATATGCTTCAAACATGTTATCAGGAAGACTCAGTCCTCGGAGGGTATAATATTTGGTAAATTCAGGTCAGCAAAGAAGAGTCAGTCAGCTGAGCTGACCCAATAGCAGCAACAAAGGGGTTAAAGCGTCCCAATTATGAAGATGGTGTGGGCTGCAGACCATGGAGTTGTTATGAGGTCAAATACACTTAAGAGCACCTAACAAAAATATTTTGTACACTTTTAATAATCTTTTAAAGAAGCAAACAAAATAATTTTTGTAGTTTTGAGACCTTGTTAAGCTAATCAAAATAAACAATCCAGGGCTGAGCCCCGGTGGCGTAGTGGTTGTGCACGGGACTGCGGCCCACTGGGATGGAGGTTCGATTCCAGCTCCACGGAGCAAAGGCTGGGCCTCCTACTCCCACCACCAGGGCAGTGATGCCTAAAACAAACAAACAAAAAATCCATCCATTGTTAGTGCACTTTCCAACTGAACCAATTTATATCAAGATATTTTTCAAAGTAGCTACTGAAGATCAGAATTGTAAATCTAAAGGCAGATCATACCCTAAGAACCTTCTCTTTCTTTGTCTTTTTATTCCTTGTCTGAATTATTTGTTTGTTTTTTCGCATCACTGTCCTGGTGGGAGTAGGAAGCCCAGCCTTGGTTATATTACAGTAAGTTGCATTGATATATTACTACATTCTGATGAATTAGATTACATTAGATAATGCAACTAAGTCTAGTGTTTAATAGTATGAGTCGGAACCATAGCCTAGCTAAATTGATACATAAAATTAACCACAACACTCCTACTACCACCACCGGAGAGCAGTGATGCCCCCCCACACAAAAAAAAAATTAACCACAACAAAATTCGGAGTCCCCTTTCTCTATCATCCTGCACATTCTTTTTTCCTTTTTTCCATGTTGAATTTACTGTTTTCTGTCTACCATGTGTATTAGTATCTTGGCCTGCTGTCACAGTACAACAAAATGGTTAGTAGAAATGAACAGGAATTTATTCTCTCACTGTTCTAGAGACTAGAGATTCAAATTCATGGAGTAGGTAAAGCATGCTGATGCCACAGACTCCTGGGGAAGATCTTGCCTTGACTTTTCCAGTTTCTGGTAGCTCTAGGCCTGTTTTCCCCTGTGGCAGTATCATGCCAATATCTGACTCCACCATGACATGACCATCGCATGTTCTCCCTCCTCTTTTATAAGGACACAAGTCACAAAGAGTTTCAGGCCCGCTCTGATGATCTCAACTCAGTGTATCACCCAAGAGTTGCCAGAAGGTTCACAACAATTATCTCCATCAAATCAACTTTTAATTCCTATGCTGTGGGTGTCTGTTAGTTCTATTAGTTCTTGAATGGCTCCAAGATACATATCCTGAAGCTTTTCACATTCACCTTTTTTTGCCATATTTACAATTGCTTTCATGATTTCTATCATTGGCTTTATAGGAAATGTGAAGGCACAAGCAACATCTGAACACAGTACAGTATTCTTCAATAAGAACTTATTGTTTTGAGCTTGATGACTTCCACAGTTTTTTTTATATCATCAATGACATTTTCAATGGTGTAAGCTCCAGATATTCTATCAGGGTTCTCTTTCATAACACTGACAATTTTTTCCATAAGGTACTGTGTGTAATGATCCTTAAAGGGTTCTATGGACCACTGATCCAAAGACATTGTGTTTAGAGGCAATTGGACCACTTTGAAATCTTTGGTGTGAACTCATGGTGCCCCTGGTTGGCCAGAGACATTGTTCAATCCAGGGGAAACATTTTTTTAAAGGTATCTCTTAGTGGCAAGGTACTTCCTGATTATAGGGACAAGACATTGATGGAACCAGTCCAGGAAAGGGGTTCTCTTTGTTCCAACCTTCCTGTTGTGAAACCAAAAGACTAGCAGCTGGTATTTATCTTTTCCTTTCAAATCTCAGGGTTTAGCAGCAGTCCTGTTCATAAACCTGACTGCATTTACACAAAACAATAGTCATCCTATCCCTTCCTGCCTTAATGTTGGTGTTCACTTCTCTGTTGTACTAATAAATGTCCTTTGTGTCAGTTATTTTCTAAAGTTAGACACTTCATACTGTATGAAAAACCCATTTAAGCATGCATCCTTTCTTCTCCATGCTTTTCTTTCTTTCTTTTTAAATATCATTTTATTGGTGGCTCTTACAGATCCTAAAAAAATCCACACATCACAGACCTCGGAGGAGTGGATGAGGGGAGATGTTGGGCAGTGTAAGATATGACAAAGCAATAATAATTTATAAAGTTTTGAGGGTTGGTGGGGGAAGGGGAGCAGGGACAAAGGGGAAGAGATAAGGAGCTAATATCAAGGGCTCAAGTGGGAAAGCAGATACTTGGAGAATGATTACAGCAACAGGAATGTGAAGGTGCTTGACACAGTATATGTGTTTATGTATTGTGAAAAGTGATGTATGAGCCACCAATAAAATGATTTTAAAAAACATTCCATACATCACATTGAACCTCAACTCCCTTAACACAAAAACACTGTTCCAACAATCCAGCATTCTGTTATGCTCACCTTCCTGACATTGTCGCTGAAGACAAAATGGGCACATAAGTAAATGTGGTGAAGAAAGCTGATGGTGTCCGGCTATCAAAAGATATAGTGTCTGGGGTCTTAAAGTGGCTATCTATCTCAGAAGCATCAAAGCCCACGTGAAAGAAGCACACCAGCCTGTGTGATCATGAAGTATTGATGAGATCAGATACCTCAGACCCAGAACAAATCATACCCAGGGCACAACCCTATTTAACAAGTGGTGCTGGGAACAATGGAAAGTCACATGTAGAAAAATATGAAACATTGTCTATCCCATCCCACGCACAAGAACAAACTCAAGGTGGATCATGAACTTAGAAGTAAAACCCCAAATCATCAGGACCATTAGTGAAATAATTGGGAAAAACATAGGAACCTTGACCCAGGAAATAAAAGGCTAACTGCAATAGGGCAGGCTCCACATGCGGGAATATGAAATTGACAAACGGGATTTACTAAGGATAAAACATCTGTGTGCATCAAAAGATTTTACCAAGAGGGTAACAAGGCAGCCCACAGACTGGAAGAGGAGTTTTAGAAATGACACAACAGAAAGAGGGCTTATTATGAAAATCTACAATACCCTCCTTGCTTGCAAAAAGAGGAAATCAATTAACCCTTTGAAGGAGTGGGAAAAAGAACTGAAAAGAAGTTTCACAGGGAGGAGACCCATATGGCCAATAAGCATATGGAAAAATGCTCCCGATCATTAGAGAAATTCAGGTCAAACAATCATGAGATATCATATAACACCTGAGAGGCTAGCCCAAATCAAAACCAGAGAGCAACAAATGTTGGAGGGGATATGATGAAATGGGAACTCTTGTGCATTGCTGGTGGTCCTGTAGATATGTATAGCCGCTATGGAAAGCAGTCTGGTTATACTTAATGAAGATGGAAATTGAGCTACCTTCTGACCCAGCTATCCCTCTACTGGGTATATACACAGAAGAGGTAAGAAATAAACCATGACCAGTTGTATGCATGCCAATGTTTATTGCAGAGCAATTCACAATCTCAAAGAGTTGGAAACAATCTAAATTCCCATCGGTAGATTAGTGGATCAGCAAACTGTCATATACACACAATGGAGTACTATGCTTCACTCAAACGTACTGATGAGCACATGAAACACGTCTTTTCATGGGAAGAGCTAGAGGAAATTATGCTAAGCGAAGTCAGTCAATCACAAAAGGAAAAGAACAGCATAAGTCTCCTGAGGTGAGTGTAATCAGCATGGTGGGTATAGAAGTGAAACATGTATATGTATATATATATATATATATATGTTATATATCATAATATTTGGGTTGAAATCCGGAGAAGTGGGAGGAGTTTGGATCAAACACAAGGAGGTATATGTTCGTCCAACACTGTAATGGGAAAAGGATGGAGGGGGAAGAGAGAAAAAGGGGGGTTGAAAGTGAAGAATAAGGAGGAAGCAGGAAGCTAATCCACCCAGGGGAAGAGTACTGGCCTTGTCTCTACAGAATCTGGGGCGGGCGTGCAGACCCTACCATGAAGCACCAAACCGTGAGGACAGTCTGGCCACATGGAAGGATGCATGAAAAGTGAGAGCCACAGGACTGCTCCCAACAGGAACCAGACTGGACCCCCTACTGGCCCACGAAGCTCAGAGGACAACATCCCTGCTGGGAGCTGATGGGACACAGAGGACTGGGCAAATGGCAACAGGACTTGTTATGCTGCCTCCTTACTGAAGCAGACAGCATCAGAGGACATTTCAGGGGTCACATGGTGGGGAAGCAATGCGGTCTGAGCCCCCAAAATAGAGCGAATTAAGAAGGGGGTGCTCCTGGATGGACAG